>PVJS01001020.1:0-107305 GCA_004027185.1 Glis glis | reverse complement strand
TAACCTATCAATGTAAAGGTGGGGTGGGCTGCCTCCTTGGGGGATAAAAGCTTTGTTCTGGGAGAGCAAGGGGCTTCTCCCTGTGACCACTGCGTTGGTGCACGGTAGGAGCCCAAGCTCGAGCTTGAATAAAAGACCCTCGTGTGTTTTGCATCGGAATCGGCTCCTGGTGGTCTTTGGTGGGATCACGAACTTGGCACTTCAAGCCAAGCTGGATTTTTGGTGTCTGATTTGCTCAAAGAATTGCCCCCCATCCCTACAGTGCTGGTGTGTTAGAACAGTGGCGGCCAGGCGGTAGATCATGCATTCTAGTGGGGACGGGCAAACATTTCATAAAGGGCTAGATAGTGAATATTTTTGGGCTCAGCCAGCCACACTATCTTTTTTTTTGTGGTGCTGGGGATTGAACCCAGGAGCATTCTACCTCTGAGTTACACCCCCAGCCCTATTTTTTATTCTTTATTTTGAAACAGGGTCTCGCTAAGTTGTGGAGGGCCTCGCTAAGTAACTGAGGCTGGCCACGAACCCAGATCTTCTGGTCTCGGCCTCCCAAGTACTGGGATTACAAGTGTACACCACCACACCTGGCTCAGCTGCACCATCTTTGTCACAGCTGCGCAACTCTATGTCTATAATGTGAAGGAGCCATAGATGATACATGAAAAATTAGATGTGGCGGTGTCCTTATGGACACTGAATTGAATTGTGAATTTCTTATAATATTCATGTCAGGAAATAGTATTTTTATTTTGTTCTCCTTCCCTCCCAAGTATTTTCTTACTTATTTATTTTGGCGGAATTGGGGATGGAACTCAGGAGCATTCTACCTCCGAGCTACGCCCCCAGCCCTATTTTTTATTCTTTATTTTGAAACAGGGTCTCACTAAGTTGCAGAGGACCTCATTAAGTAGCTGAGGTTGGCCGTGAACCTGTGATCCTACTGTCTCAGTCTCCCAAGTACTGGGATTACAAGCGTGCGCCACCACACCTGGCATAAGACCCTGTTTCAAAATAAAAAGTAAAATAGGGCTGAGGGTACAGCTCAGAGGTAGAATTCCCCTGGGCTCAACCCCTAGTCCCCCCCTACACACACACACACATACACACACACACACACACACACACACACACACAAACACAACAAGCTGGATGTGGCCCTTGGGCTGCAGTTTCAGACCCCTGTTCTAGACTGTCAGAGCCAGAGACAGGCTTTCTGGGTGGTGGTGCTGGGGTTGGCTGGTGCGGTGGGCCGTGGTTAGGGACAAGGCCTGGGTCTCCTGGAGGGCTGGAGGATAGAGCAGCCACTTGGCTCATGCTTCAGTGGGTGAGAGCAGGGGCTAATGTGTGTATGTCATCAGGTGGCGATGTCAGGTGTATATGGCGTCAGGTCCTGGAACCATGGCGGGGAGGCGCGGAGAGATCCAGTGGAGCACCTGCATATCCGACGAGCCTGGACTTCCTCTTGCCGCTGACCTGGGTGGGCTCCTTGGGAGGCCTGGGGCCAAGCCTGGGTCGCTCATCCCATGTGACATCAGTGAGTGGCACAGGTCTTGGGCAGGAGGGTGCTTATGTGAACATCTCATGTTCATATGAATCACATGGTCATTTATGCATCTGATATTCCAGGCAGGGACAGCTGGGGCGCAGGATGTGACCTTATTTGAAAACAGGATCTTTGCAAACAAAATGATTTCAGATGAGGCCGTACTGGATTAGGGTGGGCCCTAGATATAATATGACTGGTGTCCTTAGAAGGAGAGGAGAAGAGAAACTTGCACAGAGATGAAGGCCGTGTGGAGACGAGGCAGAGGGTAGAGAGATACAGCCACTGGCCAAGGAGTGTTGAGGGGTGCCAGCTGCCACAGAAGCCAGGAAGAGGCCAGGAGGGTTCTACCCCGAGCCCGAGGAGGGAGCAGGCCCTGCTGATGCTTGAATCCACACATCTAGCACCCAGAATTGTGAGAAGGTCAGTTCTGGCTGTTGAAGCTACCTCACTTGTTACAGTTTTGATCTTAACCCATTAAGTCCCAAGTTTTCAATTCTGCAGATATTTCAATGAAATCAACACAGGTGCATTAAAATAGCTTGGAATTCATAACCTAGAGCTTGGTCAGACTGTGATGTGCCAGGGTAGGGTTTCTTTGTACTTTTCTTGCTTAAAGTTCATAGAACTTTTTGAACCTGTAGATTGATTTCTTTCATCAGTTTTTAGAAAAATTTCAGCCATTGTCTCTTCCACGTTACTGCAGCCTTGTTGTGGTTAGATATAGCATGGCCCCTTGAAGAGCTCATAAATTGGTGTTTGGAGCTGATGTAATTGAGTCATGAGGGTTGTAATCCCAGAAGTGGATAAATCCATTGTAATGGATTTACCTGGGTGATATCTGGTAGGCTGATAAGGTGTGGCTGGAAGAGGTGGTCCCTGGGGGTGTGGCCTTGGAGATTATATATGGATCCTCTTCCCCCGATTTCTTGCTTCCAGCCTCCATGATGTAGAGAAAACAGCCCATGTGCTCTCCCTCTGCCTCCCGCCGCCATGCCGGGAGATCTGCAGTCCCCGGCCTCACATGGACTGAGCCCCAAACCATAAGAAAATAAATCTTCTTTTCTCTAGGTTACATGGTCAATCTTTAGATTCTAGCTGCAAGAGTGTTGATGGATACAAGCCTCCATCACTTTTCTCTTTTTTGGTGAATTCCAACTACACACATTCGGTCATCTGACCAGGTCCCACCAGGCTCTCTGTCCTCCGATTTTCACTCTGATTTTTTTCTCCCGTGTACTTCAGTTTGGATATTTTTAGTTGACCTGTGCTCAGGTTCACTAATTCTGTGTTCTGTTGGGTCCACTCTGCTTTTAAACCCACATCTAGTGAGATCTCCATTTTAGATATTGCATTTTTCAGTTCTAGAATGCCATTTGCTTTTTTCATCGATTCCAGATTCTTGACTAAAATTCTCCATTTTCATTTCCTGTGCATCATTTCATCTATTTTTTTTTTCAGTTCTGGGGATTGAACCCAGGGGCATTCTACCTCCGAGCTACACCCCCAGCCCTATTTTTTATTCTTTATTTTGAAACAGGGTCTCATGAAATTGTGGAGGGCCTCACTAAATAGCTGAGGCTGGCCCCAAACCCAGATCCTCCCATCTCAGCCTCCCAAGTACTGGGATTACAAGCGTCCACCTCCATGCCTGGCTCATTTAATCTATTTTTAACATATTAGTCTTTACTGTTTTGGGGTCCTTGTTGATGAACTCCAAAGTTCATATCATCTATAGGTCTCCTATTGTCCCTTTGTTCCTTCTGATTATCTGTTATGTTTTCTTCCTCTTTGAATGTCACATGCTGATTTTTAAAAATTGTATGCTGGCCATTTTGTATAAAAGATCCATAGAAGCTAGAGATGATGTTCTTTTCCACCTGAAGAATCTTCTTTCCCCAGCGACTGAGCCAGGTTGTGGCTGGGTGGAGTTTCCTTAGGCTCAGTTCACCGCTGCTTTATACCTGCCCGTGAGCATGGACCTCCTGGACTTGGGGCTGAGAACTTGGAGGCTCTCCATTTCTTCAACTCCATGGATGGGTCTTCCTTCCCTGGAACATAAGCTCATCTCATCCTTTATTGATTTCTAAGCTTTCCAGTGTCCTTAACATATTATTTCTGTGACTTTCCTATTTTTTTCTAGGTATTGCAACAGGAATCCAGGCTGCAGAGACCTATACTATTCTACATAGATACAGAAGATGTGCCATTGCTGTTTTCCAAGCATCAAGGAGAATATTATAACAGATGCTCAACAAAATGCTTGTTGATGTCAATATATATAACAGATGCTCAAAAAAATGCTTGTTGAACAGAATCCTATACCTCTTGGGCTTTGAATAGGAAACTCGAATTTTATTTTTAATTCTGTCTTTGGGGACAATGGAACTATCATTTAACACCTCTGAGGCTCAGTCGCACCATCTGTAATATGGGGGTTGCTATGGTTTGAATTTGGAATGTACCCCAAAACCTCTTGTGTTAGGCAATGCAGCTAGGTTCAGAGGTGGGGCATGGCTGGAGGAGGTGGGTCACCAGGGGCATGACCTTGAGGACTATAGTTCTGTCCCTGACCCCTTCTTCTCTGTCTTTGCTTCCAGCTGCCTCTGCCACACCCTGCCTGTTTCTGCCTTGGAGCTGGCTGACCATGGACTGAACCTCAGAAACCGTGAGCCAAAATACACTTTTCCTCCTCTAAGTTATTCTTAGCAGGCATTTTGTTCACAGTGATGAAAGGCTTAACTGAAACAGGGCTAATAAGACCTACCTGCAGGTCTTGAATGAGAACTTACATAAAAGGTTCTTTGTACAGTGCTTTGCACATAGGACGTACTGAGGAAATTGAATATCTGATGTTCCTTGCTCCACTTATCCTGTTCTGTCATGAGCTCAAGTTCTTTGAGTGGTTTTCATTGTCTTTCATGTTGGCAATGGTGGTGGAGACCAAAGAATGGCTTAAGAGACATTTAAGAAGGAAGATTTGGAGAAGCTGGGCTGAGGCAGGAGCAGGAGCAGGAGCAGAGTCGAAAGCCCGAGCTTCTGCCTGGGGCCTGTGAGTCGGCATTGCCGGGGCCAGTCACGGGAAGGGCCCAGACTTCTCTGTTGTCCAGGCTTCTCTTGCCTGATGATAGAGACCATCGTAGTATAAAAACACACCAGTACCGGCGTCATGTCTGCATTTGTGTGGATGTGGTAGAGAGATGGGGGAGAGGAAGTGGGAGGGATAAACCTTGGCATCTTTACCACACTATAAAACCCAGAGAGTGTGCAAACTGTGAGAGCCAAATGCTGGCAGGCACTGTCAGGACTTATTCGCCAACTCCAGTCACGTGACAGGGACTTGGAAACCCAGTTTCTAATGGTTACCTGTGTATGGAGTAGATTTTAATTCGCATGGAGGTTGTTGGGGTCTTTGATGAATTCTGCTCTTTGGATCAAATAGGGGGAAGTTTCAGGTTCTCTAAGTCCTAGTGATGAACAGCAGGGAGGAGGCGGCTTAGGATCGACTACGCAGGGCTGGGCCTCTGGAGTGGGATGCTAGCTAGAGCTTCCTGCTGAATGTACACAGGCCTTCTTGGTGCTGGGCATTAAACAGCGTGTGTGTGTGTGTGTGTGTGTGTGTGTATAATAATTTCTAGTTGGCTTTGTTGTTGTTGTTGTTCAATAGCAGTATTTCTCAACTAACACAGATGTCTTCTAATTAACCATTTTGATGCGGAAGTCACAGTTGTAGTAGTAGTAAGATAGGCCTTCTTAGCAATCTGGGATAAGCAAGAGTCACTTCTGTAGCATGTCCCAGGGGACCAGGCTTTCTGGTGGCATCAGGGGGACTGTAGAGAGTCTAGGATCTTCTAGGAAAAACCCTGCATTTAAATTCCTCCTGAAACCATTTATATGGGTATAGGTGGAGGCATAAACATAGGTATGTTCTGTTTTCTCCACTCTTATTTTTCTCTCCTGTATGCTTCAGTGTAGACACATCCATAGATAGAGATGTATCTAAATCTATAGTCCTTGAAGATCCTTTGTCATCTCCGAAACTCAGTTTGCTTATCTCAAAAATGGGGTTAATGAGCCGGGTGTGGTGGTGCGCTCCTGTAATCCCAGTACTTGGGTGGCTGAAAAAGGAGGATCACAAGTTGGAGGATATAGCCTTAGCAACTTGGAGAAACTTTCAGCAATTTAGTGAGACCCTGTTTCAAATAAAAAATAAAAAGGGCTGGAGGGATAGCTCAGAGGTAGAATGCCACTGTGTTCAATCCCCAGTACAAAAAAAATGGGGTTAGTAATAGTCTCTACCTTATGAAGTTACTATAAGGCTTAAATGAGATACTCTAAAATTCCTGGCACATTGCCTCTTGTCTTCTGTGTTTTCTTCTTTTCCTTTTCAAGCTTGCCTGGGTTATTTTTTCCAGCTTCCTCTTCCTGGTGAACGTGGGGATCATTTTGTCCACAGATTCTCTTTTTAACCTGTGCTCGTCTACACATATTTGAGGCATTGAAAAATGGCTGCAATTTCAGCCTGTCCCGGCACTGCGAAGCGCCAGCTCCGTTTGGCAGGAGCTGCTTCCTGCTCCACATTTGGGGAGCCAGGGGCCACTGACCTCCATCTCTGCCGGCACCGGGCAGGGGAGGCTGAGGACCCAGGGGACTTGCTCATCCCTCCCCCGGGGAAGCGAGGTTTCCGCTTTTCCCTCGGAAGGCAGCCTGCTGAGATGCCAATGGCGATGCTCACCTGATGCCGGTCCAGATGCCAACCCTGTTATCCGCAGTTATCACAATGGCGGCAGCACAGTGACTACTTTTGAGGGTCCTTGCTCAGGGACTGTGCCCCTCATCCTATGGTGCTTTATCTCTCTCGAGGTGGTCGATACAGTGCAGGGGCTGGAAACGTCTTCTGTGAAGGGGGAATGTTTTCGGCTTTCCTGGAATGTTCCCTTGGAATGGCTCCGCTCTGCTTGTGTGGTGCAAAAGCAGCCATGGACAATATGTAAATAAAGGGGCATGGCCGTGTTCCAATAAAACTTTATTTATAAAAACACACAGTGGGTAGGATTTGACCTGCAGACCATGGCTTGCAGCCTTGGTATGGTGGAATGGTGTGGACTATGAGGGTGGAGACCACATCTCGGGGACAGGGGTGTGGTGACCTGCAAGGACTCAGAGCGGAGCCTCCGTACATGTCCAGGACGGTCACGTGAAACTCGGTTGTCGAGATTAGCTTGGAGTTCCTGCCACTTGCCGCTGAGCCTAGATGAGCGAGTGCATTCTCTGTGCCCCCGAGTCCTGTTGGTAAGTGCCAAACAGCACTAGTCCCTCCTCTGGGGTTTTCTTTGAGGACTTAAGGTGTCCGTGCATGTCACATGCTCAGAAAAGTGCCTGGGAAGGAGCAGGTGCACAGTATTAGCTGTCGTTCACCCGTATAACGGCTCCGTGATGTGACACCCACTATTTATGTAGTCTGGATCGGGAGACTAGGGACCAGAGAAAGTGTGAAATTTGGATCATATTCAGCTGCTTTTAAAATAATGACCCACAATTAGTGGCTCAAGCCAGATAGAAGGGGTGTGTGTGTGTGTGCGGGTGTGTGCGCGCGAGCATGCGTGTGTGTGTGTTTAAAGGTCCAAGACTGTGAAGCAGCTCCTCAAAGTTCCCCTTCTCTCCAATCCCAGTCCTTTAGAGGTAACCCTGATACTCATGGCCCAAGGTGGTTGCCAAAGCTCCCATCATTACATCCACTTTCCAACAAGAGGATGGAAGGCTGTACACAGAGCAGCACCCTGCTCCTCTTTTTTTTTTTTTTTTTTTGGTGGTATGGGGGAATGAACCCAGGGGCGTTCTACCTCTGAGCTACACCTCCAGCCCTATTTTATTTTTTATTTTGAAACAGGGTCTCTCTAAGTTGCAGAGGGCCTCACTAAGTTGTTGAAGCTGATCTCAAACCTGTGATCCTCTGGTCTCAGCCTCCCAAGTATTGGAATTACAAGTGTGCACCACCTCGCCCGGCTGCCCCTGCTCCTCTTTCAAGGACTTGATGGTGGGCACACAGCACTCGGCCTACCTCTCCTTAGGTGCCGTCTGTGTACCCGGCACACTTGGAGGCAGGGAGGCTGGGAATGTCCGGACTCTGGGGCTGTAGCAGCCTCTACACCAATGACTTGCAGAGCTAAGTTTTGCCTCAAACCCACTGACCCCAAAGCCCATGTTCCAATCCACTGCCTCCCACTAATGTAGGATATAAGACACAAATAGGTAAAAAGGAGACAGACACACACAGAAAGAAAAAGTCAGATATCACTTTAATATAAGAACCTGGTGCTAACGTGCCTCAACCTTTACTCCCCAAACCAGTTCTCTCTCCCAGGCCTGTCTCTCCCAAATTTCTGGGAAATCTAGAAATCCTAGAGTTAACGGAAAGAAACTATAATTGCCCTGTGCATTGTTTACAAGACAGATACGATACCTTGAGAAATATATAATTTAGGACACTCTCCGGTTTACCTGTCAATCAGATAATAAAGACCTCAATCAGCCTGCGGACCCGGAGGATGCTCAGACCTCCAGAAACTGCCTCTGCACCACCGGGCTGAGCTCCTCCTCCCTAAGGCTGAGCAGATCAGCAGACCCCCAGAAACCAACTCGGGACTACGGACTGAGATCACCCTCACCCACCTTCTCTAGCCCACCCCTCACGAAAGTCCCCTATAAGAAAAGAGCCCTGCACTCCCAAGATGTCTCTCTCCCTCTTGAGATGGCCCGCATTCTCCCATGAATATGTATTTCCTACTTTCCTAAATAAACCTCTGTGTCTCTGACTGGCGCGTGCTGAAATTCTTTTCCATCACATTAGCCACGGACCCCGCCGATCCTGAGTTCCTGAGTTGAGGAATGGACCCGTCACCCCCAACACCACCACTTCTCACCTTTATTTTTTCTATAAGTTTGTTCTGGAAAAAGCAGGGGTTGAGGGTCCAGCCCGTGTTTTGTGGCTTCCTAGGTGTGAGGTCACAGCAAGTCACTTGAGTTCTTAGTGCCTGGTCAAAAGGCAGAGACACTCTGTGCTTGCTCCGGGCTGCTGGGGGATTGTGTAGGGTGCACAGTGTCCGGAGCCTAGAGTCCGGGCTACCCCCTTCCACGCTTCTACTGAGCACCCCTCCCTCAGTCGGCATCCACTGTGTCTCCGGAGATAGAATAATAGTTGGTCATAAACGTGCAATGTCCAGGGACACCGTTGTTCTCGCCTTCTCTTTTCCTCCTGCTGGCTTGCCAGATTCTTTCCTGCGGGCCGATGCGAGGAGGCTGAGCGAGAAGTGTCTGAGCAGCCCCAGCAGTCACTCCCGGGCCCCCTGCACACTGGGGTGGCAGGGGCGGGGGATGGGCTGAGCGTGCCCTGGCAGTGCAGGGCCCAGCAGCGTCTTGAGCCAGAGCCCAGCCCCATCCCAGTGGCTCCGGAAGTGATCCGCGCTAGGTGGCAGGGAGCGCCAAAGCCACACGGGGACATCCCAGGAGGGGCAGAGGTGGGGACGGCCTTTCTCTTTGCTCAGAGTCTAATGCCTCTCTGCTGAACGCAGCCTCCAAACTGCAGACACAGAAAAGCGTATGTCCTGGGTCCTGAACACTTAGACCCGTCCTGAACACTTAGACCCGGGATTGATAGGGACATGGGTGGTGGTGGTGATGGTGAAATTCTTTTTTTTTTTTTTTTTTTGCGGTACTGGGGATTGAACCCAAGGGCATTCTACCTCCGAACTATACCCCCAGCCCTATTTATTTTTTTATTCTTTATTTTGAAACATGGGTCTCACGAAGTTGAGGAGGGCCTCACTAAGTAGCTGAGGCTGGCCGTGAACCTGGAGCCTCCGGTCTCAGCCTCCCAAGTACTAGGATTACAAGCGTGCGCCACCACGCCTGGCTGTGAAATTCTTTGATTTGTCTTTATTAACATTTCACAATAAACACGGGCAGGGTTTGTTCCTGGGAAGACACCCCCACTGACCAGTGCAGAGCAGGGTTGGCAAATGCTCCTGGCAAGACTGGAAGGTAAACACTGTGGGCTTTGTAGGCCAGTGGTCTCTGTCGCAGCCACACGATGTTCTGTCCACGTAGTGTAAAAGCTGTCACAACCCTGGGCCACGGAGCGGGCCTGGATGAGCACCTGTGATGCCTTACTGCTAGATGCTGGAATTTGAATTCGAGATGATCTTCACCTGTTATGATATATTATTCTTTAAAATCTTTCAACCATTAAAAGTGTAAAAAACCATCCTGAGTTTATGAGCCATACAAAAATGGGCAGGAAACCAGGCATGGTGGCACACACCTGTAATCCCAGTATTTGGGAGGCTGAGACAGGAGGCTCATAGGCTCAAAGCCAGCTTCAGCAACTTAGTGAGACCCTCAGCAACTTAGTGTTTCAAAATAAAAAATAAAATAGGTCTAGGGGTGTAGCTCAGAGGTAGAATCCCCCTGGATTCAATCCCCAGCACCACACAAAAATAAATAAGTAAAAAAAAAAAAAAAAGATGGGCCCCAAACCAGTTTGTCTTAAAGGCTAGAGTTTGCGCTGGTCTTGTTGTGCAACAAGGGTGACTCACCCTTGTTTGTCCGGGATGTGCAAGTTCTTAGAGCCCTTGGTTCTCTCTCCTTGCTAGGTTTCTGGAATGATCTCACTCAGTTCCTCGCTCCTGTGGGTTCCCTCCATCTGGGGGCTGCCCTTGGGCCCATCTGCCCACCGCTTCCCACCCTACCCCCTCCCTGGGACCCACTGCTCTTTCTCCTGGGCAGCTGGATGCAGCCAAGCCAAATTCCCACAGGGAACAAATTTTGGCAGAATCTAGGCTCCCAAATGCCTTACTCCTAGATTAAAAAGATTTGATTGTATTTGGCAACATTAGGCAGAAATCGGAAGCACATGAAATTAGAACCTTGGGCCGGAGAGCCTCAGGTTTTAAAGCCCTGGAGATGGCTTCTTCCAAACTCTGAGTTTCCTAATTAGGAAGATGCATGAACTCTGGAGGGTTTAGGATCCGGACCCAGCTAAGGACTGCTGCTTCCCTGAGCTCCCTTCACATCTCTCTGCCCCAGTGAGTTAAGACCACAAATTTGCAAATGCTCTGCCTGAAATTTATCCTAACACCCTGGAGATCTCCCCCCCCCACCCCTGGGGCCATACTTATCACAACAGTGTCCCACGGATAACCTTTTGTAGATTTAAACCAATGCATTTTCTTTTTCTCCCCTTCTTTCCATCCAGCTTCCGTGCAGCCACTTGCTCCAGGGAAGCCGGGAGGTTTACTGCCCCAAGGCGGAGAGGCTGTGCAAGTCCGGGTTTTGAAAGCTTGGAGGGGAGGGAGGATGTGGCAGGATTCCTTCATCTCCCTCATCAGCATACCAAGGGTGAAGCTGGAGACTCTTAGGGACCCCCAGTGGACTGTACAAGAGGGGAAAGGCCACCATCCAGAGTGGGGTCAGGGAACAAGAGGCCTGGGAAGGAAAACAAAGAAGGCAGCCGGGGCCTGGGGAACTGTGGGAGAGAGACAGGAGCAGGCGAGAGTCGGGGAGTCGCAGGCTGTTTTCTGATTTTTATTCCTGGGGCCAGGGCTGGAAGACAGGGGAGGCTGAGGGGCAGCCAGTGTATCCTAAGGACCAGAGGGATTGCTACTCTTCCCCTGCAGCACCAGGAGGCTCAGCTGAGGAAGAACGCTGACTTGAACTTTCCTCTGAGTGTTGCAGAGGCTGAATGGGCCCCAGAGGGCTGCCTGGGGCAAAGCACGGTGACACTCAGGCCCGAGGGCCAGTGGCAGGTGGCAGCCACAGGTGATCCAGGAGCAGTTCTGCCCCTTGAACAGTCCCAACATCAGCCCACAAGCTGCCCTGGCCACCAGGACTTCAGCGTTAGAGGTGACTTTGGAGACGCATGAATGCCAAGGGCACCTCCTAGGACAGGGCAGGGTCTCCCCCTCACCTCCTTGGAACTTGTTAGGGTTTCGATTTTGAATCTCCCTCACCGCCTGAAAGCGCATGCGTTGACAACGCAGCAATGTTCAGAGGTGAAAGAATTGACTCACGAGGCTCTAGCCTCATGGATTAATAATTCAAATGGATTTACTGGGTGGTAACGGTAGGAGGTGGAGTGTGGCTGGAGGAAGTAGGTCACTGTGGGCATGACTTTGAGGATTATATCTGTCCCTAACTTCTTCCTCTCTCTCTCTCTCTCTCTCTCTCTCTCTCTCTCTCTCTCTCTGCTTCTTGGCTGCCATGAGCTGAGCAGTTTTCCTCTGCCACGCCCTGCTGCCATGATGTTTCTGTCTTGGAGCCAGCCAACCATGGACTGACCCTCTAAAACCATGAGCCAAATAAACCTTTCTTCCTCTAAGTTGTTTTTGTCAGGTATTTTAGTCACAGTGACCAAAAGCTGACTGACACAGGAGTATATAGACCCCTCTCCCCTCTTACTGGATGTCATTGTAGAGACAGGGCAAGTGGCAGGGGCAGGAGGAAGTCAGCTGAGAAAATGGGCATTTAAGTAGTCCTGAGATACTATTTGAAGGCTCAGATCTGGGAATTCTCTAAACAGGATCCAAGTAATATTTTTGCTTCCTAACTGGGATGCAGGAGCTCAGGAGAAAGACTAGATGTATTCCATATTAAATAAGTAAAAGCATTTTTTTCTACCCATCTTGATCATAAGTACAAATGAAATATGTGACCTTGGTTTGAATACGTCCCCAAAGGTTCATATATTGGAAACTTAATCCCCAGACTCATATGTTAATGATATTTGAGGTGGGGCCTGTAGGAGGATTACCTGAGGTTGTGAGGGTGGGGTCCCATTATGGCATTAGTGGGTTTATAAGAAGAAGAGGCGAGGTCCCAGCTAGCAGCTGGCTCTGTCTCTCCAGGGGACGCCCTCCGCCATGCCATGATGCAGGACGAGGCCCGCACAGAGGCAGCCCTCACTCCTGAACTCCCCAGCCTCCAGAACCACGAGCTAAATGAATGTCTATTCTTTAAATATTATGCAGTCTGGCCGGGCGTGGTAGCGCACGCTTGTAATCCCAGTACTTGGGAGGCTGAGACCAAAGGATCAGGGTTCGTGGCCAGCCTCAGCTACTTAGTGAGGCCTCTGCAACTTCGTGAGACCTGGTTTCAAAATAAAGTATAAAAAATAGGGCTGGGGTGTAACTTGGAGGTAGAAAGCCCCTGGGTTCAATCCCTGGTTACACACACACACACACACACACACACACATACACACACACACACACACACACAAATATATATATATATATATATATATGTATATATATATATATATATTATGCAGTCTGTGGTATTTTGCTGTAGCAAAGAAAACAGACTAAGATAGGCCCTCATTCAGCAACTACCATGCGTTGCGCATCTCTTCTGTGTGGACTCTGTGCCGGCGTTTGACAGTGCAGCATGGTGCCTGGCAAGTGGTGCACTGGCTGAAGTGTCCTGGTCACTAGGGTGGACATTAGGATGTTTGTATCCTCCTGACAGCTCTGCACAGTGGATAATCGTCATCCAGGCTTCCTAAGGAAGAAAACATGTTCCAAGTGGCTTGCCCAAGGTCATACATTTTAATTGCTGGCAAAGTCAGAGCTAAAAATATTTATTTACATAATAATAATAATAATAATAATTATTATTATTATTATTTGGTACTGGGCATTGAACCCAAGGGCATTCTACCTCTGAGTCACACCCCCAGCCTGTGTTAGTTTTTATTTTGAAACAGGGTCTTGCTGAACCTCCTGTCTCGGCCTCCCAGGTACTGGGATTACAGATGTGCATCACCACACCCAACTTATTTACCTTACTTTTTCCATTTCAAGGGTATGTCATTACTTTACGTACCACTAAGAAAGAACAACAGCTAGCTATCTAGCTAGAATATCCATGGTATTTCCTTGGCATTCAGAATGTTTACTGTAAACTTATTGTAAAGAACTTTTAAACTTATTTAGTCTAGACTCTGATCATTTCTTTTGAATACATAGAAAAGAAACTATAAGTGAAATAAATTGGTTAACAATTCCTAAAATTTCTTCACATCCATATGCTACTTCTTTAAAATATACTTTTTGGCTCAAAGTTGTAGGTATTCTCTGTGCAGTCAAATGTATTAGTGATTTTTTTTAATTGAAATTTTTTTTTTTTTGCGGTACCGGGGATTGAACGCAGGGGCGGTCTACCTCCGCGCTACACCCCTGGCCCTGTTTTTTATACTTTATTTTGAAACCAGGTCTCACGAAGTTGCAGAGGGCCTCACTAAGTAGAGAGAGAGAGAGAGAGAGAAAGAGAGAGAGAGAGAGAGAGAAAGAGAGAGAGAGAGAGAGAGAGAGAGAGCTGAGGCTGGCCGTGAACCTGCATCCTCCGGTCTCCGCCTCCCAAAGTACTGGGATTACAAGCGTGCGCCACCACGCCCAGCTTAAATTGAATTTTTGAATAATCTCAGACTTAGAGAAAAATTGCTGGAATAGAACAAAAGTTTCCTCTATATCCTTCAGCCAGATCCCCAAATGTTTACATTTTATTTCATGCACCTATCATTATCTGTGTGTGTGAGTATATGTGTGTACATATATGTGTGCCTATGTTCATTATTTTCTTCTGAATCAGTAAATTATAGGGAATTATACCCCTATAGCCCTAAATACTTCATCATGTATTTTTTAATAAAAGGATAGTGTTTAATCTAACCATAGAATCATGATTAAAACCAGAAAATTAATGTTGATATAATACCAGTGTATAAACTATAGACCTTATTCAAATGTCACCACTTTATCAATAATGTCTTTTGCAATAAAAGAAAATAGTTTTTTTCTGGTCTGGAGTTCAATCAGGATCACACATTACATTCTGTGGCTGTGTCTCTTTAAACTCTGTAAACCTGGACAATGCTTTAGACTTTCTTCACCTTTCACCATCTTGATATTTTTGAAGACAATGGACTAGTCATTTTGTGTAATGTCCTTCCATTCAGATTTGTTTCACGTTTCTTCTTGACTAGATTCAGGTTTTGCACTTTTTGGCAGAGTGACCACAGGGTGATTAGATGCTATTCTGGGTTCGCTATGTGAGGAGACACATGGTGTCAATTTGTCCCATTTGGGTGATGCTAACTGTGATCCCTTGGATAAGGTGAAGTCTGTCAGGTCTTGTTGCTGCGAAGTACCTATTTCTCCTTTTTTCGTTAATAACTACCTTCTACGTGGATACTTAGAGACTATGTAAATATCCTGCTTCTCGTAAAACTTTTACTCCCCAGTTTTGTCTTCTATTGATGAGTCTTGCTTGAACTCATTATAGCTATGATGGTTATCAGATGGTGAAAAGCAGTGTATGGGTTTCCTACTGCTGCTGTAACAAATCAACACAAACTTAGTTGCCTAAAACAACACCAATTTTTTATCATACAGTTTTGCAGGCCAGAAGCCAACCCTGGTCTTGCTGGGTTAAAAACCGAGGTGTCATCAGGGCTGTGTTCCTTTTGGAGACTTGAGGGGAGAATCGACTTCCTGTCTTTTCTAGAGAGGGCCCACATTCCTTAGCCTGTGGTGTCTTCACTCTGATCTCTGATTCTGTCACTGCATAACCTTCTCTCACTTGGACCCACTGGCTCCTGTTTTATGAGGACTTCGGTGATTATACTGGACCCACCTGGATAATCCAGGATGGTCTCCCATTTCCAGGGCCTTAACCACACGTGTGCAGTCCCTTTTGCCACAGAAGGTAGCATATTCAATAGGTTCCAGAGATTTGTGGACGTCATTGGGTGGGGGACATTTCTCTGGGTACCATACACAGTATTTTTTAAAGGGGACTCTGTTGCTGCCCAAGGCTCACCCACACTCGGGGCGCGTTGATGTGCACATGCAGGAATGATGATGATGGCCACAGCGACTGCAAGATGCATCTGGATCTCAGGGAAGTAGAAACTTGAAGGCAGTGTGTGGCACAAGTGCCAAGGACATGGTGTGTCTGCACATCCTCCAGCGCTGTGTCCCAACCCCTCTTGGGATCATCAATTGCACTCCATGTAGGGTGTGTGTGATGGTTAACCAGGATCGCCAATTTGACTGGATAAGAGAGACCTAGGATTACATGACTTCAGGTGTGTTGATGAGATGATGGGCACGTGGAACAGCAGATTAAGGGGGTGATCCCGCCCTGAATGTGGGTGGCACTGTCCGATGGGCTGGGAGCCCAGATGAAACAACGGGCAGAAGGAGGAGGAAGTGGAGAGATGACAAGCGCGGTTCTTCCTGGGTGAAGGTGCGTCTGCTCTCGCCTGGAGATAAGGGACATCACCTCCTTTGCTTTTCTAACTGGACTCTCATCGACGACGATTCTTTGGTAGAGTTTCCAGGTCTTTCTGTCTTGGACTGGGACTGCATCATTGGTCGCTCCTGTTCTGAGACTCCGGCTCTTGGGCCACTGGACCCGCTGCTGGTTCCTCTGGCTCTAGGTGTGCAGGCGGTCATTAGGGACTGTGCCGCTTCTGAGTGTAAGTGGATTTGGAAAATCCTCTTTTATAATATCTATATCCGGCGAATCCTGTTACTCTAGAGAACCTTGACTAATAAAGTGCGCAAGGACAAGACACACAATTCCTGCTTTGAGGGGGGTCTGTCTTCCAGTGGGAGAGATGGAGAAGAAAGGCAAAATGCAAGTGATTCAGCAAAGGGGAGTGAAGGGGGAGGGGTGAAGGTAAATTTCTTCTATGTGCTGGGGCAAGGGCATCGCCCAGCCAGGAGGGGCTCTGCAAATGTCCATCTGGACAGGCGGGAGAGTCAGGGTAGACTCAGGAGGGCCGGGGTTCAAACCCAGCTGTCAGCTGCAGAACCCCAAGCTTCCCCACTGTGCCAAAGGACCACTGTGTTTGGTGGTGCCAACGTGGAGGGGAATCGTACAGATACAAAGTTACCTCTCTGGTTCCTTCTGACCCTGAAAATCTGATGCAATTCTGTCTCCTCTTGCTGAAAAGCGTTCAAGTCAATTACTAATAAATGATGATGAGATTGGGAGGCTGAGACAGGAAGATCATAGGTTCGAGGCCAGCCTTAGCAACTTAGTGAGACCCTCAGCAACTTAGAGAGACCCTATTTCAAAAAAAAGGGGAGATTTGGGGGTGTAGCTCAGAGTTAGAACACCCTTGGGTCAATCCTCAGAACCTAAATAAATAAATAAATAAGGGAAGCCTCGTAGTGTGCCCATCCAACAGAAGGATTGCTCCTATAGCAACCCCCCGCTAAGCCCAGACATCCCCTGAACTGTGTTTCGCTTGGTGTATTTGTGTGTAGATGTGTGTTTACTTGTGATGCTCAAGTTAATGTTGGGGGAAACAAGTCTTGCTTTATACCCGGCATCATAACAAGTACTGGGGCCACAACACAGTCCCCTCTCATGAGCCCTCTGTCTAGTAAACACTCTTCCTCTCTCAGCCTTGGGAGGCAGTGGCCCTGGTTCAAATCCTGCCTCTCCCACATTCGGCCTGGGCCTTAGCTTCGTTTGACCATGCCCGACCTCATAGCTTGCAGTGAGGCCTGAGCGGGTGAGTCTTGCCAGGAGCCTGGCACGGCGCTTCCTCTCTTTGCACCCTGGGTGCCCCCACCCGCGTCCCATTGCCTTTTTCCTGCAGAGTGCGGGGACCGTGCCGAGATCTGGTCTGGGATTAGCTTTCTCCTGCTGGGACTAACTGCCATGTTCTACTGAATTTTTAGGAACCCATCTCTCAGGATTAGCTGGTGTTTGACCTCTTCTGAGGCCCTTCTCTGCACATCCCACTCCACTCCCCTAACCTAACTCAACAGCAGACCCTGGGAAACAAACAAGAAGGAATATCTTTTAAATCAATCCATCCATCCATCCATCCATCCATCCATCCATCCATCCATCAGAAAACCCCACAGAAACGCATCTAACCTAACATAGTGGGCCTTGCCAGCCCCCAGCCCCTCAATAGGCTCATCTCTATTCCCCACCCTGGTCCCAGAGCACCCCAGCACCATGCCTGCTGTGTCCCCCTCTTGAGCCAGGAGTGCCCCATCTAGTCTGTCCCTGCATCCCCTGCCAGCTGCTGCCAGTGACTCTCAGGAAAACTCCTCTCTCTTGGGAAGTTCTTCTTTACAGCTGACCTCTTGAAGAATGGGCATGGCTCTTCCGAGTTGGGCACAGACCAGGAATTCCCCAGAGCTCAAGTAACTCCCACCTGAGGTCTTACACAGGACCGAGATAAAACCATCTCGATGACATGGACTTAATCAGAGAGAAAACACGGAGCATTTGAACTGCTACTAGAAAGCCTAGTGTTGGAGGTCATAGGCTCAGATCTGACCCCAGAGTCTGCTAAAGGGCCACCCTACCCCTGCCTGGCTCTTTATGGGCTCCTCAGGGAGAGGTCTGCTCCCTTCCTGGTGCCAGCTCTCCGGCATTTTAGTGACCCATTTCTGGAGTTGTTTTCTTCCCAGCCCAGTGCCCCCTCTCTTCCTCCAGGGAATCTCCTATCCCCACTTGCAGGATGGGGTTCACCTCTATATCTCCTTGCATTTTCAGTTCTGGGTAATTTGCTTAATCCTAATTGCATGCAGAGGGAAACTTAAAAACAGATTTTGCAAAAAATAATTCCTCCATTTTCGCAGGGCCACAGTGCTATTTGCACACCGGGTTAAACAGTGGCCAGAGCCCTCGTCTCTGTGTGAAGCGGCTGCATCTGGCTCGTTCCCGTCAGGTGCCCCACGAGCAGTGGGGACGGCTCATCTTCGATTCCAGCCAGGACGCTCGCTGTGTGGCTTCCCCCCAGAGCAAGGACGCTCTGCCCAAGGACAAAGCTGGCTCCGCTCCAGAATGCAAACACTGTTCTAGAGTTTTGGAAGGACAGGGCAGCCTGCTATAAGAACTCTCTTAAAGACCAGCTCCTTCCGGGCACCTCATTACTTTTGCAGCGTGCACCAGTGAGCCTGGGCATTCACCTTGGGGTGGCACCTGGCATGGTGACTTCAGGTTCTGTCTCACTTAACCCTCCCACACCTGCTGGCTTCTGTCACGTTACCATCCCATTTCACAGATCTCATGGTGGCTGGCATGCACGGGCCTTGACCCAAGGACACAGGCTAACCTCCTCTTCTCCAGGTCACCTCTCGCCTCCTATCCCAAGGAGTTTTACAATCCGTTCCCAGTATGGCAAGAGGCGAGGAAAGCTGAGGTGTGCGCGCATAGGCAATCACTGCCCCCAATACTGCAGTAAGCAAAACACGTAGGTCCTCCCTGTCTCTGAGAGGGGGTACAGACACACACCTTCTCCACTGCCCCTGGCTGAGGTCATTGGGGTTGGAGGTGGGTTTCGTTAGCATTCCGCCCAGAACCTTCTGCAGGAATGCTGGCTGCAGGCATTTTAAGCCCATGGGTGCAGGAATTTCTGGCTATCCTCCCAAGGCAATCTAAACGTTGGTAGATTGAAACCCTCAACTTCTCTCGTCTGCTAACAAGAGGAGTAAATCACATTGGAGAAACCAATTATGGTCCCGTGATAGCATCACAAGCCCTGAGCCACAGTCAAATCAACCCACACACAGCCTGGCAGAGCCGATGCCCCATCCACCGCTGATGCCCAGTGAATGGACATTGGAGCGCCCCCTGCAGGCCTGGCAGGGTGTGGGCTCCCCACGGGCTGCTGAGTAAGACCACGTGGGCCTGGTTTGTTGACCCCTTGGTAGTCAGGGTCCTACAAACCCGTGACTAAGGCTTTATTTTTCCATAAACACTTCCCAGGGCCACGCTCACACGAATGTCTTTGTTTCTCTCCCTGTGACCTCTCGGCCAACCCCACGGCTTTCCAATCACTGCTGTTATTATAAAGTCCTGCCTGGCCCAAGTTAAAATTCTGCTTTCATATGCAGTTCACTGCTCGCTGAGGCCTGAGGTACCAAAGCTCCAGAGGGCAAAATCAGGGCTGTCCTGGCAGTCCATAGAAGCACTAGTCTTGGATTAAAGGCTCAGCCCAGAAACTTCTTGGCTGTGTGACTTTGTGGAAGTAACTTGGCCTCCATCTCTGAGCCCCAACCTCCTCCCCTGTTAAAGAGGGAAAGTGTATTTGCTCTGTCCACACTCTGGAGTTGTGGGAGAGCGAGGCTGGCGACAAATGTCACAAGTCTGTCTCTGCTTGACCTCCCTGCCCCTGTGCTTGATACAGGGCCTGCTTCCTGCTCAGCTGACAAACCCCCAGCCTTAGTGCTCTTTCGGTGGACTGGGGTCAGCTCAGTCCACTGCTTCACATCCCAGCTGGGCCACCCACAGCCCTGTGACCCCAGCAAGTCCCTCGACTGTTCAGTGCCTCGGTCTCCTCTGTGAAGAAGCACTAAGACTTGTGCCTCCCTGGAAGGGCTGCTGTGGGCACTAAATGAGCTGAGGTGTTCAGTGCCTGAGGGCAGAGTGGGCACTGTAAAGACTCTACCTCTTTCTTCTGCCCAAACTGGACCATCAGCAAGGATTTAAATGAGCACTAATAATCACCAGGCAGCGTACAAGGCACTAGGGATTCCTTATAAACATGGAAATCCCCCAGGACTGGTGACAGGGAAGTACATAGCAAGGCTTCTAGCTTGGACCGAAGGATCATGGAGAAGTGCCTGGAAGAGGTGACACTAAGTGGAAGCCATAAAGCATGAGTAGGAATTGGCCAGGAGACTGGAGCTAAAGGGAGACAGCGTGTGTGTGGGTCTCCTGAAGGCAGAGTGAGGGGCACAGAGTGGAGCCTGGAGGCGGAGGGGAGAAAGGAGGGAACGAGGGGTCTCTGGCTGTTAGGAGGGACCCTGGTGGTGCTGGGACTGAGATGATGGAGGTGGAGCTGGGGGCAGATCAGAGGGGTCTGTCAGGAAGAGGTGTTGGCCATGGTGGGTGAATGGATGGGGTGCTGGGGTAGGCTGGGGAGAGGAGGAGGCACAGCGGGCAGGAGGGTGACCACGAGCACAGGGAAAGACGAGGGCCCAATTGTGGTGCTGTGGACACTGTCAACAAAATTGGGATCATCTAGATGGAGTGCAGCCGACTAATTCTAAATGTATGATTTCCCATCATAGAAAACAAACCAAATCCCTTAGAAAAGAAGAGTCCTAGCCGGGCGTGGCAGTGCACGCCTGGAATCCCAGTACTCGGGAGGCTGAGACAGGAGGATCCAGGTTCGCAGCCAGCCTCAGCTACTTAGTGAGGCCCTCTGCAATTTAGTGAGACCCTGTTTCAAAATAAAGAATTAAGCCGGGCGTGGTGGCGCTTGTAATCCCAGTACTTTGGGAGGCGGAGACCAGAGGATCCGGGTTCATGGCCAGCCTCAGCTCTCTCTCTCTCTCTTTCTCTCTCTGTCTCTCTCTGTCTCTCTCTGTCTCTCTCTCTCCCTGTCTCTCTCCCTCTCTCTCTACCTAGTGAGGCCCACTGCAACTACGTGAGACCCGGTTTCAAAATAAAGTATAAAAAATAGGGCTGGGGGTGTAGCGCGGAGGTAGAACGCCCCTGGGTTCAATCCCCAGCACCGCAAAAAAAAAAAAAAAAAAAAAAAGTCCTACACTCTCAAAGGGCTTCTCTCATTCTTGGGGTGGCCAGCATTCTCCCTTCAATGAGGATTCCCTACTTTCCCAAATAAATTTCTATGTCTAAAAAGAAAAAAAAAAGAAAGAAAGAAAAGAAAAAACCCAAACAAAAAACAAAAACAAAAAGCCAGGCGAGGTGGTACATGCCTGTAATCCCAGTACTTGGGAGGCTGAGACTGGAGGATCGCAGGTTGGAGGCCAGCCTCAGCAACTTAGTGAGGCCCTCCACAACTTAGTGAGACCCTGTTTCAAAATAAAAATAAAAATAAAAATAGGGCTGGGGGTGTAGCTCAGAGGTAGAATGCCCCTGGGTTCAATCCCCAGTACCGCAAACACACACAAACAGCCCACCAATGTGGTCTACCCATCCCCAAGGCAGCTGATGTCCACGGGAATTAGGCTGAGGTGAGTCAGACCCCCAGGGCCTCGGTGAATTCTGGAACAGTGCCCGGAACAGAGGTTCCAGGAGCCAGGGGAGGCCTGGCTTCGTCTCCCCCTCACACTAGGCTCCCTTCCATTCTTGGCTGAGCGGGGACAGAAGTCTGTGTTCAGTGTTGTCTCCCGGCTGAGCTGGTCTGCTGGGGTTTCTTGGGAGTGGTGGTAGAAAATACTCCTGGAGTAGAAGATACTCCTCACTGTAAAGTGCTAGGGCTGGCCCATGCCAGCTGCGAGGGTTGATGGGTATATTTTAGAGAATTTTGCAAGCTGGTTAGGAAAATGGACATAATGAAAGATCATACTGCATACATTTATGATTAAATAAATTATTTAAAAAGCAAAGTAGTAGATATTCAAAATTCATGACTTCCGGATTGTCTCTCTTTGTTTTACTGTTACCTGTGCTCTCCATTGGATTGTTTGCGTATGGTGGGATTACTATACAACAGCGTGTTACTGAGACAGTTTTGTGCTTTTATTGGTGCATTGGAGTCTCACATCACAATGAATATCTATTTGATGTTAACATACATGCACACAGCTCTTAGTGTCCCCCCACCTCCCCCCACCCGTATGAAGTAGCGAGAATGATGTTGGTTTATTCTCACATGTACATATTATTCATGATAGTAATTCCACTGATTCGCTTCTTTCTTGCCCTTCCCCTTCCCTTGCACCACTTCCCTTGCCCCACTGAGGGTTCTCCATTATCAACCGGAGTCCCTTGTGTGTCCCCACTACTCCCTAGGTTGCACATATTAATGAAAACATATGTCCCTTCTTTTTTTGTGATTGACTCTCAGTCCTTTGGAGTTAGCAGCCATACCAGGATATGAGGAGTTAAAAGGGAGCCAGCCTTTGAAGGGTGGAGTGCGAGAGCACTCCAGGAGATGAGGGGAGTCAGCTCAGCCTCCCGAGACTACGTGGTTAGCAGAAATGCCAGCTCAAGCCAGACAAGGCAGGGTCTGCTCTATTCTGAAAATAACATTAGAGATTTTCCCAAATGAAAAGGTTATTCCATGTGGTGAGGGCACACGCATGCGTGGACTAGTCACTGAATTAATCCACGTTACCTGCATCTATTACCATAGCAAAATGCACTCCCCTGGGTGGAGACTCGAGATGGCGATGAGACACGAGGCTCCTGAAGAAGTCTGGTGCAGCTAAATCCCACCTCTGCACAGACGACATCAAGCCCGAGTCCCTGCCTACCCGGGAGACGCCACAGAAGCTGCGCACCTTTGTCCCTTGTTGAGCTGGCCCGAGGCACTCCCATCAGTGCTGTGACTCCCTGGTGGCTCAAGCAGAAGCCTCTAAGAAACCTTGCCTGTGTTTGAATTCTTTCTGGGTCCAGTGCTCATTTCTACAACTCTGGACCCAAGACTGTAACGCTACTGTGCGCACCTCTTCCCAGGTCTGCGCCGGGTGCAGGCCATGTTCCTTGGCAGCTTGACACCAACCATGAGAGGAGTATTTCCATCAGAAACATCGGTAAACACTGCAGATAGGGGCTCTTCCCTCCTCCCACCCTGGAAGAGCTGGCTAGCCATCGACCAGCACCACTGCATGCTAGGGTTTGTTGGGGGAAATGTGCAACAGACACCCGGGCTATCTATCAAAATATTAAAAGAAAAAATTTGTTTAGCCGGGCGTGGTGGCGCACGCTTGTAATTCTAGTACTTGGGAGGCTGAGACTGGAGGATCTGGGTTCGTGGCCAGCCTCAGCTACTTAGTGAGGCCTCTGCAACTTAGTGAGACCCGGTTTCAAAATAAAGTATAAAAAATAGGGCCGGGGGTGTAGCTCGGGGGTAGAATGCCCCTGGGTTCAATCCCCGGTACCACAAAAAAAAAAGAAAAGAAAACATTTGTTTAAGATGGTCTCTAATCATTGCTTATAAATATTAAAGCAATAAAAGATGTAAGGAAATATTACCACCTAGACAGTGTCTTGTGCCTTTTTATGACTTGAAACATTATTAATGTCTTTTTAAACCCTTTCTGGGTTTCTCTCTGCTCTGGTTTGGGAATGGTTTGAGTATGTCCCCAAATGTTCATGTGCTGGAAACTTTGTCCCCAGTGTGGTGATTTGGAGAAGCGGTTGGACCTTTAAGAGGTGGGGCTTAGGGGGAAGTGATTAGATTGCTTCTGCCCTCAAAGTGGTTCTCATGGAACCCCAGTTATTCCCTTGAGAGCAGTGGTTATACTAAGACCAAATCCAGCCCCAGAATCCCTCTGGATTCCTGACTCAACATGTGATCTCTTCCTCTTGCATGTGCTGCCACCATGATGCCATCTACCGTGTTATGACGTATCCACAAAGCCCTCACCAGATGCCAGCCTTGTGCTCTTGGACCTCAGGCACTGTGAACTAAACAAACCTCTTTTCTTTATAAAGTACCCATCCTTAGGTAATTTGTTATAGCAACAGAAAGCGTACCAAGACACTGTTAAGTAAACAAATCTAATCTAAACCTGGGGTTCTGTGTTAGTGAGCTTTTTTGTCTCTGTGACAAACTACCTGGGGAAATCCACTTAGAGGAGGAAAGATTTCTTTTGGCTCATAGTTTCAGAGGTTTCGGTCCATGGTCATTGACTCCATTGTTTCTAGATCTGTGGTGAGGTTGTACATCATGGCAGGGATGGTGTGGTGCAGGAAAGCTGCTCACTTCGTGGTGTCCAGGAAGGAGAGAGAGAGAGAGAACAAGATACAGTCCCTCAAGGACCCTCTTCCTTCACCTAAGTCCCATTTTCTATCATTTCTACCACCTCCCAATAGTCCATTCAAATCTATCAATGGATTATCTATTTTTTTTTTTGCGGTACCGGGGATTGAACGCAGGGGCGTTCTACCTCCGCGCTATGCCCCTGGCCCTATTTTTTATACTTTATTTTGAAACCGGGTCTCACGAAGTTGCGGAGGGCCTCACTAAGTAGAGAGAGAGAGAGAGAGAGAGAGAGAGAGAGAGAGAGACAGGGAGAGAGAGAGCGAGAGAGCTGAGGCTGGCCGCGAACCCAGATCCTCCGGTCTCCGCCTCCCAAAGTACTGGGATTACAAGCGTGCGCCACCACGCCCGGCCTCAATGGATTATCTATTGATGAGACTGGAGCCCTCATGGTCCAATCACCTCCCTCAATGTCCCACCTTTGAGCATTGCTGCTTCGAAGACCAAGCCTTCAACACATGAGCCTTTGGGGTACATTCCAGGTCCAATTTATAACAGGTCTTAACCTTTGGTGAGCCATGGACCTCTATGGCATTCTGGCAAAACCTCTGTCCTCTTTTACATGCATAATATAAAATGCCTTGAATGAAAAGAAACCAATGATATCAAACTTAAATTACTGAAATTTAAAAATATACAACGTAGTTATTAACATATGCACTTCTTTAGTAGCAGTTTAAATAACCAGATCTAGCAGAATAATCTAATAACTATCATCATTTCAAGGTAAAGATCAGCGGTTGATGTTTTGAGATACCGGCAATGGGTGTCATGTGATGTGAAAACATCTGTGATTTCTACTGGTGACAAATTGGGTCATTGAAAATACTATTGAAGTGTATATGTTAGTACTGGGGATTGAACCCAGGGGCATTCTACCTCTGAGTTACACCCCACCCCTTTTTTAAAAGTTATTTTTATAGCCGGGTGTGGTGGTGCACGCTTGTAATCCTAGTACTTGGGAGGTGGAGATCGGAGGATCCGGGTTTGTGGCCAGCCTCAGCTACTTAGTGAGGCCCTCCACAACTTCATGAGACCTGGTTTCAAAATAAAGTATAAAAAAAAATAGGGCCAGGGGTGTAGCTTGGAGGTAGAATGCCCCTGGGTTCAATCCCTGGTACCGCAAAAAAAAAAGTTTTTATTTTGAAACAGGGTCTCGCTAGGTTGCTGAGAATCCATGGTGTCTTTTCCCCCCAAATGCTTTGGCACTAGTGGTCTGACTTATGGTGTGTTCTGCTCTGCCTTAATATATCGTTTATGCTTGTTGCGGGGAGTCTTAATTCTCCATTGCTCCTGCTTCCCCCACCCCGGGGAGGGAAAGTCTGCCGCACTTCCAGGAGGGAAAAGTCGGGGAGGAAGGCTTCCAGCCTCCCTTGTGGCTCTCGCTGCTGAGGGAGGAGGGAGAGGGACTTCTGGATGGGTAAGTTTGGACTGGTAGTGTCTCCTGGAGCAGTGTCTCCTGTTGGGCGGGATGGAGGCCATGTTTGGCCAAGCTCATATTTTTCAATCAACTGCATCAGCAAGCAAGCTGATGGTTTGATCTACTTTTATCTAGTTTCTGTTTTCTATTTCTCAGTTGGTTCTGAAGGCAACGAGGGAGAACAAAGTCTTATTATTTAGTCTTCTCTGGCCCTCAAAATGTTCTTTCTCCCCCCTCCTCTCCACCCCCATCTCCACTGAAGGCAAGGGCTCGTTCTTACTTATCTCTACCGTCCTGTGATTGCGACCAGTGGCCTGGCACTTAAAGTCTGGGGATATCACAGAGAGTGTATTAAAGTGTGATGTGCTAGGCACAGTGGCACTGGCCTGTCATCCCACCTACTTGGAGGCTGAGTGAGGCAGGAGGATCACAAGTTCCAGGTCAGCCTGCACAACTTAGCGAGACCCCGTCTCACAGTAAAAAATAAAAAGGGCTGGAGATGTAGCTCAGGGGTAGATTCCCAGTACTACATTAAAAAAATAATAATGTGTGCTGGTATCTCAGGCTCAGAGGTAATTCCGTGCTCTTCCTCAGAGTGAGACAATGCTGACGAGGACGCACAGAGTGATGATGACGTCGGGACCCCTCCGCCAATGACTGCGCATGCTTTTCTATCCCAAGGTGAAAAGATTCACGGAGTGAGTTTTTCCATCTCT
Source organism: Glis glis (assembly GCA_004027185.1). Classification (NCBI taxonomy): domain Eukaryota; kingdom Metazoa; phylum Chordata; class Mammalia; order Rodentia; family Gliridae; genus Glis; species Glis glis. The sequence goes on along the minus strand of PVJS01001020.1, from coordinate 80,855 downwards.
GCTGGAGGGCCAGAGGACAGGGTGCTGGGCGGCGGGGCCTCCTGCTCTCGTGATGAGCTTTGACTGCTAAAGAGTTCATCCTGGACTGAGTCCAGATCTGCCCGTGAGTAAGTTCTCTCGGTGCCCTTCAGTCCCGACTGCCTTTGGAACCACCTGGATCATGTCATCTCTGCCCACGTGAAGCTCACTTTCCATCAGCGAGTCGGCCTGTGCGCCTAAGCCAGCTGTTCCTTGTCCTGGTAGAGTGGAGCTCAGATCAGACCTTTAAAATAGCCTTGTCGAGCATATCTTTTATCAAGCGTTTATTGATATCTTTTTTTGTGTGTGGTACCGGGGATAGAACCCAGGGGCGTTCTACCTCTGCGCTACATCCCCGGCCCTATTTTTTTATACTTTATTTTGAAACCGGGTCTCACGAAGTTGCGGAGGGCCTCGCTAGGTAGAGAGAGAGAGACAGGAGAGAGAGAGAGAGAGAGAGAGAGAGAGAGAGAGAGAGAGAGATCTGAGGTTGGCTGCGAACCCGGATCCTCCGGTCTCCGCCTCCCAAAGTACTGGGATTACAAGCGTGCACCACCACGCCCGGCTGCGTTTATTGATATCTTAAAGTGCCAGGGATACGGTGGTAAGAAGGCCACATTTGAGCACTGGCATTCCCCCTTTCTGCACGTTCTTGGAGGGCCGACCCTGGACCAGCCTCTGAGCCAGGTGACGGGGATGCACTAGGCAACCGGAGGCTGCAGACGGGCCCTGTCTCAAAGCTCTGGAGGCTTGGTGGGGAAGGAGTGTCTGCCTTTGCTGGCTGAGTTTACAGCAGGGCCCAAGGGAACTCATTTCCTCATTAGCTATGCGCTGAAAACAGAGACCCTGTCACCTGGCCTTTTGCACTGAGCTGGTGATTAAGCTGCCTTCCCTTTCGCCTAGTGAGAGTGTAATTTCAAGCTCTGTGGAGGAAGGACGAAGGAAGACAGGATGCTAGGTCTAAGATAGCCAACTCAATTCAGTGAACAACGCGGTGCAGCCTGCCAGGCACCAGGATGAAACTCTGTCCCCAGGGACCCCGCCGTTCATTCATTTGCAAGCATGAGGTTAGGAGCCAGTCAAGAGAAAAACACAGTGAATCTCACTCCAGGCCAAACAGGAGCGAGGCCAGGAAGACATATACACAGCCTGGTGCAGGTTTGAGGAAGGACGCTGCGCCTGCAGCTGGAAGGACAGAAAGGCCTCCGGGAGGAGGCGGCCTTGGCTGAGGGCCTGGTAGGAAGTGGGCGGGCAGAGATGGGGGTGGAGAGGGCCCTGCAGGAAATCGAATCGCCTATGAATCTCATTTCGTTGGTTTTATTTGTACAGCAGAATTCCAATTAACATCAGCATTGGAAATTGATTTGGGGACGGCTCATTCCACAAACACCCTTTGAGCAGGTACAACGTGCCCCATGCCGGGACAGCTGCTGGAGGACGGAGAAACATCCCTAGCACATTCCAAATTCAGGAGCTAGTGAAAGGGACACAAGGACCAGACATACAGGCAGGCGGTGCAGGCAGTGGTGATGCCGAGTGTGCGCCTGCTCCAACTTATGTCCGTACCACGGATGGCCCTTTCCTGCTCTGTGGGAGCCCGGACCCTCGGCTCACACTCTCCACTCCGCCTGTGACTTCTCAAGGACTCTGCTCTCATAGGACCATCTCCTCTCTCCCTGCACATTATCTTCTGCATCCAAACCCATTGATGCCGTTAGGTTAGAAGTCTGCTATGGTTTTCTTTTTTTAATTTTTTATTTATTTTTGTGGGACCAGGGATTGAACCCAGGGGCGTTCTACCTCTGGGCTACACCCCCGGCCCTATTTTTTGTTCTTTATTTTGAAACAGGGTCTCACTAAGTTGCGGAGGGCCTCACTAAGTAGCTGAGGCTGGCCGCGAACCCGGATCCTCCGGTCTCTGCCTCCCAAGTACTGGGATTACAAGCGTGTGCCACCACACCCGGCTTGCTATGGTTTTAGAAAAAACAAAACAAAACAAAGAAATCCTCCGGAGACACCACCTCCTCCTTTAGCTGTGCATGGCCTCTCTGCTCCGCCGCACACCGGGTCTTCTGCAGCAGCGGCCTGTCGTCGCTGTGTCTGCCTGTGGGGTTCTCGTGGTCAGCTGACCTCCGTCCATCTCCAGTCACCACCATTACTCTGAGCCCATGCTTGACAAGGGCAGCCGTGGCTTCCCTGTTGCCAAATCCAATGATAATTCCTCCATCTTCATGGTATCCCAGGTCTCAGCAGCATTTGACGCAGCAGGGCACTCCGTTGCTTGAGTTTCTTTCTTTCTGGCTCCCACACTTTCCTGGCTTCCCGGTCCCTTGCTCTTGGGTCTTTTGTCCCTCCTCAGATGGCTGCTCTTTTGTTTGACCACCAAGGGCTTGGAGTCCTCTGGTGCTCAGTCCTGGATCCCTTCTGTTTCCGACATTCTCTTGGTGAGTCCAACCCGTTCCATGATGTTACAGCCCCTCCATGTGCCAAGAGCCCCCAGTCTCTACCTCCTGCCCTTCCACCTATCTATACTTTAGACATCTGTGATAGTTGGTCTGATTTGTCAACTTGACTCACCCCAGATCATGTGACTTTGGTTGTGTAACAGCGGATTGAACCGGAAGTCCTGCCCTAAATGTGGGTAGCAGGGTTCTGATAGGTGCAGGACTTAGATAAAAAGGAGAAAGCCGCGTAGAGCTGAGCTGCGACTCTTCCTGAGGAAAATGCATCTGCTCTCGTTTGAGATCATCAGACTCTAGTTTCGCCGTTTCCTCGGAGAACTTCTTGATCTTCTGCTCTCGTCTGAGATCGTCGGCCTCCAACTCTTCGAACTGAAACTTCACCATCGTTTCTCCGAAGAGCTTCCTTATCTTCACATCTTGGACTGGACTGAATTGGTGGTTGCTTCGATCCTGGGGCTCCGGCTCTTAGACCGCCCGACCAGCTGCTGATTCCTCTGACTCTTCACGTGCGGTCGAAATTCAGGACTACATTGTGAGGTAATCTAATAAATCCTTACCCCCACTTCCTTTCTTCATTCTGTGAATTATGTTGATCTGACCAATACAACATCTACTCCCAGTGGTGGGAATAAGAGCTGCACGTGGAACCCAACAGCACCTCTCATCTCACAAGTCCCAAACAGAACTTCGATTCCCATTGCCACCTCTGGGCCAGCTCTTCCTCCACCCTTCCCTCCGCAGCCATTATCAACCCTCCAGTAGCTGAAGCCCAAACCTGGGACTCATTCTTGGTTCCTCCTCTCCCTCATGCACCTCTCACGGCCAAACCCAGAGCAAGTCCTATCGACTCTACCTTCAAAGAGTCTCCCTCAGCAACCAATTATCCCAATCCCCCCTTGCAGCCTTGCTCCAAGTCCACATTTCCTCCCGCCTCTGCCACAGTTTCCTATCTGTGTAATGCCACCCCTTCTCCCACCGCTCATGCTTGACCCATCCAGGCCCCATCGCAACCCTCATGGGAGCATTCTGACCACAGACCATCTCGGCCTTGACAGGACCACCCGGTCCACACCACAGAATGTTTGGTTGCCTAACTTTCGAATGCTCCCATAACAACACCTGCTTCCCCTCCCCCATCCCTGTGTAACGAGAGTTGACCTTGTCCTGGTATTTTCCTATAAAGGCTACACTCGCCCAACACCAGGTGGGCTGATGTCCTCTTCAAACGCCATCCCTGTCCCCATCCCTGCATCGCTGGACCCTCAGTCTGTCTCCACGACTGTACCATTGCTACCATCTCCGCTTAGTATCCAGAGAGAGCTTTGAAAAATGTAAATCAGATCACACCAACCCTTCCCCCCACCTGTGACCTTCCAGCAGTTTCCCACCGCTCGTGAATATATCTCAAGCCCTCTTTCCTGGTGTACAAAGCCCTCCGCGGCCCAAGCCCAGCTTCCCCCTGGGCCCTTGTCCCACACCCTCTTCCTTGTCCTCTTCCCTGTAGTGCACCTGGTGATGGTTTCTCTGTCTTCCTCCAGCCCGCAGAGCTCCCTCTTCCCCGCCTCTGCACCTTTGTCTGGGCTGTTCTGGGCTATTCTTTGGCCTGTTCCTTCCCCTGGGCTCACTCTCTCATCAGCACATGATGATTTTCTGCATTCTGTGTAATAATCATTGCCCTCTGCTATTTCTTCTTTGTTTGTTTGTTTGCCTGAATTTCTCTACCAGCATACAGCTTGCAGGAGAACAGCAAGCTTGCCAATTTAATCAAAATTAAATTCCCAGCATCGTGGGTAGCACGTGGCCCCTAGTGGGTGTTCAGTAGCCATATGCTGGCTGGCTGGATCAATGAATGGCATGCTGAATGCCCTTGCAGACAGGTCGCTGGATGTCGCTCTGGTGGCCTGTCTGCTACAAGGCCACCGTAGCTCTCCTGCCTGTCTCCGTGCCCTTGGGTGTGCTTCCTGCACACAGGTTCTGGATGAGGCCAAAGGGACAGCAGGAAATATGACTTGAGAAGTTGTAGCTGCTGCTTCATGGAGATGGCCACGGGGATGTGCCAAGCTTGCCCGTGGGAGGAAGAGAGGCCACGTGGGGAGAAGCGTGGCCAGCATGTGAGTGAGGTCGCCTGTGCTAGTCTGGAGCCACCAAAATGCAGAACCCAGGGCAGCCTTACATATGCGCGAGGATTTTACCAGAGAAAAAGCCAGCACCAGAGAAAATGGATGGAAGTGGGGAAGGCGGGGTGAGCCCTCAGGCCACAGTGCGCCCCTGACCCCAAGGACAGACAGAGAGGAAGGTTGGGAGGAATTGCTCTAGACTGCCAGGCGTAACAGGGAAGGCATGTCAGAGCCCTTGGGGAGTCCCCAGACAGAGGCTGTCATCAGAGGGGTCCCATGTCCCTCGGGAATGGTGGCCTGCCTCAGGGAGGTCTATGCCCTGGGAAGCCATTGGTGGTGCAGTGGCCCACAGGCCACGTAGCCTCAGTGGGAACGTGGTGGTGCATTTCAGAGCATAGCCGCTCGTCCTTGGTGCGTTAAGCTCCTTGGTTAGAGGTCTGGGAGGCGCTTTCTCCTGACCGTCTCAGCAACCTGAGTCATCCAGTCTCCAGTTGATCCTCCAGCTGGCCACAGACATACAAGAAAGATATCAGCCAAGCCACAAGTCCAGATGACCTGCAGCCAAGTCACGGAATCGTGAGCTAAAGATAAAGCGCATGCTGTTAAGTGTGGGGGTGTCGTGTATCACAGCACAGGCTAACTCATGGAGCCTCTTTGGCGATTTCCTAAGGGTAGATGCCAATGCCAGCAAAGAGGGCGGGGATCGCTGCCTATTCACAAAGCACTTAATAATACTGCCCACTGGCTTTTCAGAAAGCTGTCTCCATTAATATCTCCACCGGCATTATATGAGACTGCTCACTTTACTACTTCTTCACCAACTTGGAATTATTCTGTAAGGCATTTGCCAACTTGATATTCCCAAAACATTGTTTTGATTCAATTTACATTTTTTGACTATTCCAGAGATCAATCATTTTTCATATTGGTCGCTGGTGAGGTGTCTGTTCTTTATCTGTCTATCTATCTACCTATCTATCTATCAATCATCTATCTATCTATCTATCTATCTAATCTATCAATCTATTGTACTGGGGATGGAATCCAGGGGTCTTCTGCCTCCAGGCTATACCCCCAGACCTATTTTATTTTTTATTTGGAAACAGGGTCTAGCTAAGTTGCTGACAGCCTCACTAAATTGCTGAGGCTGGCTTCGAACCTGTGATTCTCCTGTTTTAGCCTCCCAAGTACTGAGACTACAGGTGTATGCCACCATGCCCAGCTGTTCTTATCCTTTTAAAAACCAAAGTTAGAGGAATACTTCCTGTCTTTTATGTCCCTCTTTTGGGGACACAGGAAGCTTAAAAGGGCTGCTTCCTGGCTTCGTCAGCTTTCAGAGCAGTCCCTTCATCTCTGTGCAAATCAGCCGATCCTCTCCCTAACGCGCTCCTCTAGTACTTCCCTGGTTAACCCTGTGGCGGAGGGCCACCTGGTGACATTTTTATCGCCTGCTTCTGTGCTGCTTTATTTAGTCCCATCATTGGCTGTGCATTGTTCTATCTGGTGACAGTGGGGACTACCTGCTAATCAGGGGCGGGCGTGCGGCAGGGTGACTGAAGCCAGAGGATGGAGCTGTGAGGTGAGAAGGAGACCACGTGGTTCCCCATCACCATGCAGCCGAAGGAAGCAAAGCTCAGAGAAGGACAGTCACCGTCTACGGCAGCCAGGAGCCACGTGTGTGAGCGCGTGAGACGTGCTGTGAATGTAGAAATACACGCTGGATTTCAAAGATCTTATTACTCAAATGGAAAGAATGTACAACACCTTATTAATGTTTCAAAAATATTGATTACATGTTGAAATATTATTTTGGATATGTTAGGTTAAACAAATATATTATTAAAATGAACTTCACTTGTTTCTTTTTCTTTTTTAGTGTGGATACCAGAAAATTTAAAGGCATATATGGCTTTTATTGCATTTCAATTGGATGGTACTGGTCTAAGTCTCGGTTCTCATAGGGAATTAGAGGCACTGTGATGAAGGCATACGTGTGTGAGTGTGTCTTTGTGAGAATATATGTATGAGTATGTATGTGTATGTGTGTGTTAGTATGTATATATTGAGGATATGTGTGTATACATGAGTATACATGTGTATGCATGTGTGATTATATGTGTGTATGTATGAGAGTATGGATGAGAATTATGTGAGTATGTATGTGTGTGCACATGTATGTGTGTATTAGCATGCATATATACTAGCATATATAAGTGTGTGTGTGTGTGTGTGTGTGTGTGTGTGTGTGTAGAGGAGAAGATTGATTTTCCAAGAGCCACAATCAATAATCCAGATAGGCTAGGTATGGTTGTGCACATCTATAATCCAGTACTTGGAGGCTAAGACAGGAGGATCAGTGGTTCGAGGACAGCCTCAGCAATTTAGCAAGACCTTTAGCAACTTAATGAGACTCTGTTTCAAAACAAAAAATAAAAATGACTGGGGTGTAGCTTGGAAGTAGAATATCCGGGTTCAATCCCCAACACACATAGACACAGACACACACACACACAGACACACACACACACAGGCACACACACAGGCACACACACACACAAAGTCCAGATCAAAGCCTTAGATGTCCTGATTTCACCACCAGATGAGGAGGTACCTACTGTGTGCCAGGCACTCTCATTAAATCCACAGGAAACCTCATCAACCTCAGAAGCACCACCCTGCCTCACAGGCTCAGAGGGGCTAAGGAGCTCAAGAAAGTCACATGCTAAGAAGTGCTGGGGACGGGAAGTGATGGGGCTCCAAGCCCCGATCTCTGCAGATGCACGGGACATGCTGGAGACCTGCTCAGTGGCTCCCCCAGGCCAGTCCTCACTGGGCGGCTGGTGGGGTCTGGGAGGGGTGATTGCAAAGGGAGTCTCCATGCTGCCAAAGCTCATCCAACCACCATCCAGGCGCTTCTCACATCGACATCTCAGGGGCCAGGGTGCTCACACTTGGCCCCACACCCCAAGGAAACCACAAGTTATTCTTGGCTTTTCTTTCAACATAGGTACAAACCAATGTTTTTTGTCTTTGGATCATAGTTTGCTGACCCCTGTACTAGCAGAATAGAATCCATTGAATTCTAGAACCTTTCCTTAAAACTGTATAGCATCCCACCTGAAATCCTCAAACCAGCAGCAATTCCCAATTTCTTCACAAGACTCAGAGAGAGAATTGGGCTGGCTCTTAATTGGAGCCAGCTTGTGAAACCCAGGATCAAGTGAGCAGAAGCAGCAGGGACGGACCCATCTGAGCTACTGTGAGTTGGTCCCAGATCTGTTTCTACCTTTAATGCTCCCAGTACTATGCCCCCAGAGGTGCAGCCTCTGAAGGGTCCAAGCCTCCATGGAATCAGGAAATGCACTGTCAAGGCCATACCTGATTAGTTTGTCACATAGGCTATGACTTCAGTCTTTCATCTAACACATATACTAAGTGTCCAGCCCCTTGACTGGGCCCTGTGGGTACGGCAATGAAGAGGACACGGCCAGTCTCCCAGAAGCTCACAGCCTCATGAGCATGTGTGTTTCCAGGGCATTCGGCCTCCTTGGGCACTTATTGCAATAACAGGCTCAGAGCCTGTGTCTACTGCCACTTAGCTATCCTTTACTTTTGGTCCAAATTCATGAGAGAAGGTGGTCTCCACTCAGCACCCTGGACAGAGATCACCTCCATTCAGCACTGCTCAAAAGGTTACCTCCAGAGCTAAAGCTGGCATGGTTGAGCAGGCGTCCCGTTCTCCAAGCCCACTCCCTCTCCTCCTGGCACCCAGCTAGGCTATGCTTCCCAGGCCCATTGTGTTGGGTGTGACCAAGTTCTGAAATGTGGGAGGAGGCTCTGAAATGTGCGCCATAAAACCTCCCATTAATGGTCATCCGTAGCCCCTTCCCTTGGAAGGAATGGGTTGCATCTGACAAAGCCACAGAAGGAAGGACCAGGACTCCCAAGGCAGTGCGCAGAGAAGAGATGCTGCTGGATCAGAGATAGTTCTTAGGGCATTCTGTAGAAAAGGATTAAACTTTGTTTTGTTGAGTGCTATGGTCTGAGTGTTGGTGCTCCCCCAAATTCATATATTGAAACCTAATACTCATGTGATGGGATTAAAGGGTGGAGGAATGATTAAGTCATGAAGCCTCCAGCCATGAATGGACTTAGTGCCCTTATAAAAGATGTGTGGGTGAGCTCCCTTGCCCCATCTACCCTGGGAGGTGTAGCAGTGCCATTTGTTGCAGATGGTGTTGATGTTGATTGATTCATTAGAAGTCTCTCACATGAATGACAATGGATTCAACATGACAAGATCCGAGGAGGCTGGGGAGGAGAAGAGATATCTCTTCTCTCTCACCTTCCTTCTATCAGTGTCTCACTTTTATAGAGAGTTATACCAAAACATTGTAAGAATAATTAATCATAGGAGATAGCAAAGTAGTCATGGGGTGAGTCAGGGAAAAACATCAAGGTAGTCACAGATGAATCAGGCAAGGAAAGGGTAAATAAGGAAGATGTCAGGGTCTTTGCTTATCGGTCTCATTTGGTCCTTAGAGATTTGTCTACATGCAGAAATCTCCACTTGCATGGGCAGTTTGTGCCCCTCCCAAGCCAGACCAAGGTGACCTCAAAGCTGATGATTAACAAGGCCCGCCACAGAGAGGTGGCAGCAACAAGGTACCAGCTATGAAGCCCCCACCAGACACTGAGTCTGTCATTGCCTTGACCTTGGACTCCCCAGCCTCCATAACCGTGAGCAATACATTTCTGTGTATCAGTTTCCCAGTCTAAGGTGTTTTGTCATAGCAGCCCAAATGGACTAAGGCATTGGGCTGCTGAGATTTGTCTGCAGTCGTGGCAAGCATTAGTTTAAGTGGTGTGTTGATGGAAGATGTATAGAGTGTACAGACAGACACACCCGACTTTTAGACTCTGTGATGGAGACTGGTACACAGCAAAGGGTGGTGAGAGGAGTGGTATGGAAAGCAGGCGTTGGACGTGGCAAGCCACACCCCTGTACCAGGACCAGATCTCAGATCCATCACCAAGGACCCAAGCGGCTCACCACAAGCCCTTCGCTTTTGTGACAGTCAAGTGGGCAGGTGACCTGTGACTTTGCAGGGCTGTGGGTGGATTTGTGACCATGAATGTAGGTGTCTAGGCATGGTGCTGGCACAGAGAGTCCTAATGTAAAAGTGACACAGGTGGACAGGTCATACCGTCACCTTCTACTGGCAAGAATGGGTCATTTTTTAGAGTACTGTTTGCCAAGAAGATCCTGAGATCCCTATGCATCATCTCGTCTTTGTAAATGGAGGCCGACCTCCAGCTCTGTGCTGGACCAGCATGTGGTCATAGAGGCCAAAGCTACCCACATGCGCCTGGAGGAAGGGGACCCGCTTCCTGCAGTCCTTCTGAACCTCGTCTGCATGCCCTGCCTTCTCTAGTTGTCCTTCCCTTTCCTTTAAACAAATGCACCCACGACCAGAGTCTCCATTCCACAGCCTCCTCGTGTCTCCACTGAAACTTCTGGGTGTTTGGGTAGCTTCTTGTTCCCCAGTGGCTTTGGGGTGTTTCTGTTGGAGGCCACCTACTCTCCGGAACCTTGCAATGGTGTGCTATGATGTGCCATCGTACACGGCACTGCTCCGTGGCCTCATTGGCAAAAGGTGCCACCGCAGTTTGCTAACCCAACCCAAGTCAGCAAGACCATGGAGTAAGGGGTGGGACACGCAGCATGCACGCAGGGTCCTCCACTGGCTCCTCCTGAGAACTGAGGCTGGCCAGGGCATCTTCCTCCCTCCTCCATCCTGACAGGGGAAAGACACACAATTGCTTACTATTGTGTTAGAATTGCCCACAGTATTGAGTGTAGTAACATGCTGTGCAGGTTTGTACCCTAGGAGCCAGGCTACACCAGATAGCCCATGCATGGAGTAGATTTTATCATCTAGGTGTGTGTAAGTACACTCTATGATGTTTGCACAAGGATAGAATCACCTATTGACACCTTTCTCAGAAAGTGTAGCCATTGTCAAGCAGTGCAAGACTATATATCCAGAAGTAGAATTGCTAGATTTTATGGTAGTTTTTCTTTCTTTCTTTCTTTCTTTCTTTCTTTCTTTCTTTCTTTCTTTCTTTCTTTCTTTCTTTCTTTCTTTCTTCTTTCTTCCTTCCTTCCTTCCTTTCTTCCTTCCTTCCTTCCTTCCTTCCTTCCTTCCTTCCTTCCTTCCTCTCTCTCTCTCTCTCTCTCTCTTTCTTTCTTTCTTTCTTTCTTTTGCAGTACTGGGGCTTGAAACAGTAATGAGGCCTCTGCTGGGCCTTGTGCGTGTCAGGCAAGTGCTGTACCACTGAGCTACATCCCCAACCCTTTTTATTTTGAAAGAAGATCTCACTGTTTCCCAGCTTCTCGAAGTTGCCCAGGCTGGCTTCGAACTTGTGATCCTCCTGTTTCAATATCCCATGTAGCTGGGACTATAGGCATCTTCCACTGTGCCCAACTATATTTAAAACATTTTAAAGTAACTGCCTGTTTTCCACAGCAGCGGCACCATTGCATATTCTCGCAACAGTGCACACGTGTTCCTATTTCTGTCTGTCTGTCTGTCTGTCTCCAGTACTGGGGATTGAACCCAGAGCCTTGCACAAACTAGGCAAGTGCTTTACCACTGAGCTACACCCCAATCCGTGCTTCCGTTTCTCCATGTCCTGGTCATCACATGTGATTTTGTTTTCTTGACAGTAGCCATTCTAATAAGTGTGAAGGGATAGCTCATTGTAGCTTTGATTTTTTCATTTCCCTAATTATTAAAGAGGCTGAGCATCTTTTTCATGCACTCATTGGCCATTTGTCTAGAGCTTCTTTGGAAAAATCACCTTTTCAAGTCCTTTGCCCATTTTAAAATCAACTTATTTAGTTTTGGGGTCATTGTTGAGGTATCTGCATTCTTAAATGATTAAAAAACAAAAGAAAAAGAATATTTCATGGCTTGTGAAAATTGGATGCTGTTCAAATTTTAATGTCCACAAGTAAAGTTTTATTGCAACACAGTCATGTTCATTCATTTACAGTTTTACACCACAACATCAGAATCGAGCAGTTGCAACAGAAGCCAGATGTTGCGAAAAGCTTAAAGGTTTTACCATTTCATCTTTGTTTGTTTTTGTGGTACTGGGGATTGAACCCAGGGGCACTCTATCTCCAAGCTATACCTCCAGCCCCTTTTATTTTTTGTTTTGAAACAGGGTCTGGCTAGATTGCTGAGAGTCTTGCTACATTGCAGAGGCTGTCCGTGCACCTGTGATCTTCCTATCTCAGCCTCCCATGTACAAGGATTACAGGCATGAGCCACCATGCCTGGCTACCATCTCATCTTTTATAGAAATAGTTTGCTACCTCTGAGCTAGAATTAAGGGGTCTAGAGATAGCCTGCAAGGCCCTATGGAGGGTGTGGTCACCTCCAGGGGACAGTGGGGGATGGGGTGGCAGTGGAGATTCCATACTGATCCTGCATCCCAGAATCCAGGAATGTCTGGACCCCAGAACACTCACTGGCCTGCAAGTGGAAAGATGTGTGTGTGTGTGTGTGTGTGTGTGTGTGTGCGTGTGTGTGTGTGTAGCTGAGCTGGGAGAGAACACAATCTCCCCAGGCCTCCCAGCTCACCTCTCTGCTTTCCAGTTTCTGGTTGCTGTGGGTGCTACACTGACCTGGCTGAGGTGAGTCCGGCCCTACCCCTTCCCTGCTTAGCAGTCTTCATTGGCTCTCTCTACCGTCCTTGGAGAGCAAGTCAAGCTCCTCCAGTCTGGTTCCTGATGCCTGTCTCTCTCCACCTTTGTTTCTTGCTCCTTCATTGCGTGGCTCCATCAGACGCCATGCTCCAGCAGTACGAATACCGTGCACCCTTTCCCTCGCGGTATTTTCTGGCCTGCAGGCCTTTACTCCTGCCCTCTGATGGCATGCTCTCACTCCTATGCCTCTCCCTTCCCCTTCTTTCACCCAGATAACTGTCCCTAACCCTCAAGACTCAGCGTGGGTCCCACCTCCAGCCGGACGCCCTCCTTGACCTTCTACTTCCATCCTGGAAACAGTGAGGCACCCCACTTCTGGTACCTTTTATTCTCAGTGTTTACCCCACTCCTAGCATGTCAAATGTTGCCATGGGCTCTGAGGACAAGACTAGAGTCTGGTTATCTCCGGGTCCCTGATACTTACATATGTGGCAGGCACTCAGCAAATGTTTGGCATGGATGAAGGGCTGAAGGAACCTAGAGCCCAATCAAAGGAGTGAGGTCCCATCAGATCCAAAAGCTGCTCAGTCATGTCCAGGTGACATTTCCCAGGTGTGGCTGGACCTGGGGGAAGAAAAGATGCTAGACAATTTCACCTGCACTGACGTACGACCCCTGCAGATTTGTAGAGCTAAACTGCTTAAGACGTGCTCCTTCTGCTGCAGGGAAATTTTATACAGTGAGGTCGACTGTTCAAGGCACCCCCCCCCCGCCTCCCTGTGGACATGTGGCAGCTGAGATGGACGGCCCCGTGGGACCCCGGTGGACTCTTCACACCACCCTCTGTTGCTGAATGAGATGGTAACGCCCTGCGACAGCTGGGAAAGCCCACCCCCCCTTCCTGGGAGGCACACTGAACTAGACTGTCTTCCTCTCCAACATGTCCCCCATCCTTGGGCTGGAGTCCACCAGCCTGGGGTAGATTAGAACCAAAGTGGGCATCAGCTCACCTGAGTCTGTGGCTGAGCCCTGCTGGGCAGTAGCTGTGTGACTTTGGGGAATCACTTGCCCTCTCTGAGCCTCAGCTGCTTCATCCATGAAATAAGGATGAGACTCTACCTCTGTGACCTCCCAGGGTGGCTCGACTGGATGGCCACATGAAGAGAGACCTACAAATGTTTCTGCAGTGTCAGTAGTTCTGTAGCTATGCAGGTGGCTACTGGGCAGGTCTCCAGGGACACAGCCACCCATGGACAAAGCCTCTCTCTGCCTCCCAGAACCAATGTAAGGAGGACCTTTTGCACCCCAGCTGGCCTCTCAGGCCTCACCTCCAGCTCTGAGTCTTCCAACATGCCACCCACGTAGCCCAGGCCAGACACTGCAAACTCATTTCAGGATTAGCCGAAGGAACTAATCGCTGTACAAACAGATCTCTCTTGTCAGATGCAATTTATAAATATAAGTTACCCAAGGAAGTCAATTAAAACCTCCCCTGTTCCCTCCCTTCTCCGCACTCCAACACAGCGAGACGTCACTCCTTAGAAGAGCCCTGTGACGTTTAGGACCCATATCGCGCCAATTCCCCTTTTCTTTATTAATTAGATAAGATCTGGATTTGGCAGAAACCTCATTAAGTATCAGGCTTTTCTCACTGAGACATTTTCCCTTAGAAATAATAAGTGAAATGTAGTTCTTTGTTATTTCTTTCATTCGTTCAACGCATTCGATCTACTCATCTCTTTTGGGTTCATAATTAAATCTCATTTCCTGCCTGAGGTTTCTCCTTACCCCTGCTTACTGCTGGAGCCTGGTCTCCCCCAAACATTTCTCATCCCTGTTTTCTTGCTCTCCTCTTTTTCCTGGTAGCTCTCATTGAGAAAGGAATTTCAGGATACAGAGAAAACACTGACTCTCAAAAGAAAAATGTTCATCAATGGTTGGGATGCAGAATAGACCACTGGTGAGCAACCCAGCCCCTGACCCCAGCCCGCATCCTTGTCCCCATGCCCTCACCCACAACTTGCTAACTAGCCAATGAAGGAGCAACAGAACCACGGGAGAACCACTAGGCACCTTGAGGAGCCACTCCTTTAGGGAGTGCGTGCATCGAAGACTTTGATGACTAAGAAATGGCCTTCGCCTCCCTGGGTGGAGATTCAAGATGCTAATGAGACATCCGATGCTGGAGTAGCACGGTTGGAATGTGAGAGGACCATGCACAAGCACGAGCAAAACTGTGCAGCCCCACCCCAGCTCCCTGGCACTGACCCCAGACCTGATAGCCGCTCTCTCTCTGAGATCACCTGCACCCCCATTCTCTGTCCCCTTTATACTAACTCTCTTGCTCTGTTATTCATAGCTGATGTATCTTTAAATTCTCTTCTGAGATATGGTTAAGAACCTGGAAGGGCTGAGTAGAGATCTTGTTCATTTTATTTATTTATTTTTTTGTGGTACTGGGGATTCAACCTAGAGTCATTCTACTTCTGAGATATATCCCCAGTTCTTTCTAAATTTTTTTTTTTTGCTTTGAAAAAGGGTCTTGCTAGGTTGTAGAGAGTCTCGCTACATTGCTGAGGCTGTCCTCAAACCTGTGATCCTCCTGTCTTGGCCTCCCAAGTACTGGGATTACAGGAGTGCTCCCATGACCAGTTGAGTTCTTGCTCTTGAAGACGTCCTCAGCCCCCCACGTAGACTTATCACCTCTAGCATGCAAAGTAACATACTTATTTATTTTGCCTTTTGTTTATTTTCTGTCTTACAGGCTAAAAGCTTAGCTCCAGGAGAACAGGGGTCTTTGCCTGCTTTTTTCACACCTGTCCCCAAATGCCTTGGACAATGTCTGGCAAATAGGCAATCAATAAATATTATTTAATAGAAAGGCAAGTTACAAGCCTGGTGTGGTGGTGTACACCTGTAATCCCAGTAGTTGGGAGGCTGAGACAGTAGAATCGAAGGTTCAAGGCCAGCCTCAGTAACTTAGAGAGATACTCAACAACTAACTGAAATCCTGTTTCAAAATAAAAAATAAAAAGGGCTGAGGGGTGTAGCTTGGAAGTAGAATGTCCCTGGATTCAATCCTCAGTACCCCTCAAATCCCCCCCAAAAAAGGAAAAAGTAAAAAGAAAAGAAAGACGAGCTATGAACTTCTTAGGTGAGACCTGAAGATTCAGCCTAAGACAGAGCAGACAGGGCGACTGTCACCAAAATCACAGGTCCTGCTGCTCGTCACTCAGCCAGAGCACAGGGGGACGAAAGTTGGTGGAAGAAAACAGGTTTATTCAAAGCCACTCTGAGGAAGATGGAGACATCCCTGTCTCAGATCTCCATCTTGGGAGGGCTCAGAGATGTCAACAGCTTTTATGCGAGGGAAGGGGGGGGGACAGTGGGACAGAAGGAATATCCCTATGTTGATTCAGCCAGGCAGTGCTAGCCAGGGCATTATGTCATAATTCTGGTTTCCCACCCTTCCTGGCGACTGCCCAGGCTTTGCAGAGGTTTCTCAGCTTTTATTCTCAGCACGAGGAAACCGGGATGTGGAAAAACAGGTTATCAGGGAAGCTGGGAAGCAAAACCCAAACCAAGCAATTGCTGAAGTCTCCTCTGCCTTCCCCAGGGCTGGCCTTGAGTGAACCTGTTTTCTTCCACCAGCTCCAGTCTCCCTGTGTTTTGGCCAAACGAGGAGCAGCAGAACCTCGATGCAGGTGGTAATCGCAGCCAGTGGGAGGGAAACGAAAGGGAGTGATGCTTATTGGGCGCTCATTGTGGGTGAGATCTTTGTAAAAGGGATCTTTGTCTCTTCATCTTCACAACGCCCCCACAAGTTAAGTGACTGTTTTATTTTCACAGGAGCAATTGGCTGCCCAGAGAGGTCAAGCCATTTACGGAAGGTCACAGAGCTGATTAGAAGTGAATCCAGGTTGCAAAACAAGGATAAACCTGACTCTAAAGTTCCAGGCACTGTAGTGCACACAGAAGAGCAAGTGCGCTGGGGCCTCGAGGAAGACTTCCTGAAGGAGGCAGCAGTGCTCACACCATCTTGAAGATAGGGCAGGACACACAGGGGCGAGGCGCAGGAACTGCTAGTCACTGTGGAGAAAAGGGTGTGTTGACAGCCCAGAGAGGGGGATGTTCAGGAGAGGAGCAGCAGCCAGGGCCCAGGCCACAGGGCAAGCATAGTAGCAGTCAAGAAGGCTGGAAGGCAGAGTGGGGCCAGTCACCAGCTGAGACTCAGGTTCAAGGCTAACGTTCTCTTTCCTAGTTTGCAAAGTGATCACATATGCTACTGAAAGATGCACCATGCTCTGGAAAGTCCTTAAAATAGCCAGAAATCAGCATTTCTCTGCTTCACATCCCCTCAAATGAGGCAGATCCAAGATGTACTGAAAGAAAATAGAATTACCTTTGAGTCTTACAGGCCAAGAAGGATATAAAAAGACTTCATCTAAAAGTCCAGCTGTGCCAAAACACTTAACAAAAAAGACCCTAGATTCTAAGAGTGTCTATGGATATTCACATCTATTATGTCACATATTTATGTACTCTGAGGCAGGCAGCATGAAGGTTATTTTATTTTTTTTTGTAGTATTGGGGATTGAACCCAGGGGCATTCTTCTGGGCTACACCCCCAACACCATTTAATTTTTTTTATTTTGAAAAGGGTCTCACTAATCTGTGAAGGGCCTCACTGAATTACTGAGGCTGGCCTTGAACCTGTGATCCTTCTGTCTCAGCCTCCCAACTACTGGGATTACAAGTGTGCACCACCATACCTGGCTATGATGACTATTTTAGACATGAGAAAATTGAGGCTCCAAGAGTTTAAGTTTCCTTCCCAAAGTCACAGCTAGTGGTGATAGAGATAAAACTCTCAAGTATGTGCTCAGCTGCCTTTATGCCTCTTTGCCCTTGAAGAAGCATGTCAGAGCTTTGAAAACAGTTTTAGCAACTGCCAACAGGTGCCTGCTGTGAACGATTCATTTTATATTGCTGTGCCTTGTCTTTTTAGGGAAACATTGACAGGGTCCCCAGGAGCTCAGCTTGATCAGTTTAGCTAGAAACCTCCCCTGGCGCCAAGCATGGGCAGGGCTGGGGCTCTGTTTCCTCCTCAGCCTTCTCGTTTGACAGTGACGGCCTTTCCAGGAAAGCTGAGGCTGCAGAAGCATCACTTACAAGGCCAGGAACATGACCCATGTCACCCACTGGAGCCTGAGAGCCTCCTGTTATCCATTCACTCAACTCCCAGTGAGGAGCTGGCTAGCTCCCACGAATACACAGAGGCATAAGACATATAGCCCCTGCCCTCATGGAGTCCCCAGCATAGAAGGTGTTTCAGTCAGAATTCTCACTGCTGTAATCCAAAACAACTGATCACACAACTTAGAGGAAGAAAGATTTATTTGCTCACAGTTCTGGAGATTTCAGAGGTTCAGTTCATGTTAGGCCGGGTCTGCAGAGCTCAGGGCATGGTGGTGGGAAGCAGACAGAGGGAGAGAGCAAGCCCCTGCTCTCATATCACAGAGGCCAGAAGCAAGAAAGAGAAAGCAAAGGGAGGAGGACCATATATAAACCCAAGGCCACACCCCCAGGGACTGTTCCTCAACCAAGCCCCACTTCCAACATAGCTGCCTTGTTTCCATGAGGTGAAAGGGAAACATTCTAAATCAAAACCATAACAACAAGGTATGTATATTAATGGTGCACATGTTTTGAAATACATATGCATTGTGGAATGACCAAATCAAACTAATTAACATATATTTTTGCGGTACTGGGGATTGAACCCAGGGGCATTCTACCTCTGAGCTACACCCCTGTCCCTATTTGTTATTCTTTATTTTGAAACAGGGTCTCACTAAGTTGCAGAAGGCCTCACTAAGTAGCTGAGGTTGGCTGCGAACCCAGATCCTCCAATCTCAGCCTCCCAAGTACGGGGATTACAAGGATGTGCCACCACGCCCGGCTCGTATTTGTTATTTTAATGATCTTTTTTTATGTTGAGAACACTTAAAATCTACTCTTGGCAATTTTCAAGCACACAATACTTTGTTATTAACTAGTCACCATTTTTGACACTTGAATAGGTTCCTTGAACTTATTCTTTCTAACTGAAATTTTGAACCCTTTGACCAAGGTCTCCTCAGTCTCCCCTCTTTTTACTTTTAAAGTTATTTGTATATGAGTAATTAATTATGATTATTTATGAAGCCTTATCAATCATTGTGTATATGAGGGATTCTCACAAAGAGAGAAAACTTACCCTATAATCTTATTTTCATTTGTAATGACATTTTTATGAACACTAAACTGAATGGTTAATAAAATTAATTTGATGTTACAGCTAATAAGCAAACAATCTAATTTTGTATTTTTTTTCTAAACTTGGAGCTATCATTTTTTTCAGGTCTCAAACATCTATTCTTTTGGCACTTGAAAATGTAGCTAGCTTTGGCACTGGTCTTATTTATCCCTGAGGGGTGAGGGAGCACCATACAAGATGTGGCAGATAGGATGACAGAAAACGGCAGGAGTCCTGGCTTCTGGAAACTCTCAGTGTAGAAGGCAAAGAGAGGTGTAAAAATAGAAATTGCACTACAGTGTGGGAAATGCATTCATAGCAATATGTCTAGGGTTTGGTGGGCATAAGAAAAGGAAGGGCCGCTCTGGTAAAGGCTGTATTGAGGTGAGATGCTCCACCGGGACCTGAAGAGGAAGTGGATGCTCTGAAGGTAACCAGAGAGAGAGCAGGAATTAGGGTAGGTCAGAAGGGAGATTGGCAAGGGAATTCCAGGTTTAGGAAAGAAATTGAAGGTAGGTGAAAAGCTCGACAGAACAGGTTTGGGAATCTTGGAGTCATTTCTTGTGGCTGGAGCACAGAATGTGAGGTAGGAGGTTCAAGCATGTGGCAGTGTGGGGTGCCATCTTTGTACCTAGGTACTTGGGCTGCCATCTTCATCTTCTAGGACCAAGTCATCCTAAGAAAGTCTAGAAAGTTTTCTTGATTAAAGTTGGATTATTGCTTCTGTACCATTTGAGCTGGTTTCTCTGTAAATATTTTTTACTAATAGGTTAATATTTTGCCCCTTTGTTTCTTTTTAAATTTTATTTTAAAAGTCCATCATGTATAAGACCCAAAGGCCAGATAGAGGACTTGCTTTTAACTCTTTTTCTCACGTGGGTACCTTTCTGCTTACCCGGACAGCCCAATCTTTAAGATCTTGTCTTTCTCCTTATAGCTAGTAATTTCTTAAAATTTTAACTCCATTGTCTTCTTCCTTTTCAACTCTAAACGTGACCCAGGATTTCTTATTTGTTTCCTCAGGCTACTATAACAAATTGCCACACACTGCATGGCTTAAAAAAAACAAAAATGTATCCTCTCACCATTCATGTGACCAGAAGTCTGAAATCAAGATGTCGGTGGGGCCATGTTCCCTCTGGAGGTTCTTGGGAGAATCTTCTTTGCCCCTTTTAGCTTCTAGTGGCTCTTGGCAATCCTTGGTGTCCCCTGGCTTGTGGCTGCATGGCTCTATTCTCTGCCTCTGTTGTTGCACAACCTTCTTCTATGTGTGTTTCTGTGTCTTCTCACCCCTGTCTATAATGATCAGCCATTGGATTTAGGGCCCACCTTAGTGGAGTATGACCTCATCTTTACTATATCTAGAAAGATCCTATTTAAAAATAAGGCTGCATACCAAGGTTCTGGGATATGTACATTTTGGGGGTCACTATGTAACCCACTACAATCTCCTAATCTGATTTTCTGCTCGGTCAGTTCTGTCTTCACTGCCTGGGGTGTGGGTTTCATTTTTATGATTGCACTTCAGTTTTCTTGCTCAATTTCATTGCCTCGGCTGTTCCTTTCATCTCAGCCTGCTGTCCTGGAGTCTGAGATTGTCACTTGAAGCTCCTTCATCCTGTTCCACAGAGGTCCTGTCTTCTGAAATACAGGTGATTTCCGGCAGTTTTCTTCTGCCTAATGGAGAAAATAAGTTTCAGAGCAATTCCTTTCTCTTGAGACTTCCTTAAAGCGTTTCACTTCTCTGTGGCTGCATAATTGTTCATGGATTGCAAGGGTGTTATCCTGCCTTTATTGATTCATTTTTTTGTGGTACTATTGAACCCCGGGGCCTTCTACCTCTAAGCCACACCCTTAGCCCTATTTTTATTCATTTATCTTACTTTAAAATAGGGTATTGCTAAGTTGCTGAGGGTCTCATCAAGTTGCTGAGGCTGGCTTTAAACTTGCAACCCTCCTGTCTCAGCCTCCCAAGTATTGGGATTACAGGTGTGTGCCACCATGTCTGGCTTGACTCATTTTTTAAAGAGACAGATTCCACCTACCCAGACACAACATTTGTTCAAAACGCCTGTGTGTGGATCACCATTGGTTGAATACTAGGGCAGCTGAAGCTGAACGAAGGAAGATGTACCTGATCCCAATTCAGTTTCCAATATCCTGCCAGCATCCATCAAGTTAGCGCTGCTGAGCTGGATGAGACCTCCTGGGCTCTCAGTCCTTCAGGGAGGTCATTTTCCTTTAGTGGTCTCCATTCAGACCAGCTTAATCAGAATCCTCCAGGGAGCTCTTCACAAATATAGATGCCTGGGTCTCATCCCTACAGCTCTGGGTTAGTAAGTCTAGGAAGGGGCCCAATGAGATCTGCTTGGGACAATTCTGCAAGGAATTCTAATGCACAACCAGGTTTTGGAACCATTTTACCTTAATGGCCTGCTCAAGTTTGTTTTCCCCATAGGGCTATGAGGTCCAGAAGGTTAGCAGATTCTTACGTAGCACTTCCCTCCATGCCGGGCACTAAGCATTTCATGTATACTTACTGCTCACATCAACCCTATGAAGGTACTGTAATTATCCCCATTTTACAGTTGGGGAAACTGAGGCACTGAGAGATCATATAGCTGGTAAGAATCAGAGCCAGGATATGATATGTAGTCTTAAGTAATATATAGCCTCTGTCTCCATGACCACAGAGCCCATGTTTGAATTGCTCATCACAGAGATCTCTGACTCTAAAATTGCACACAACAGGTACTCCATAAATTGTTATGTAAATAAATTATTATGCGAAAGGTACTCAATAAGTCATTACATAAATTATTTGCCAAGAGGCCTGGTGAACCTTTGTCAGTCTTGTGGAGATAAGGTTGATGGTGAGAACATCTCCACTTAGAACGCTGCTCACTTCAGCTGGGGAATAGGAAGGAAATCTTGACTGGGGGCAGGTGAAGGATGAGCCACCGTGCCATGGCCCTGGTGGATGCAAAGAGGGTAGTGAGAACCACAGCTACAGAACAAGGGAGCACAAGAGCATCAGTGGGCTGGCAGAGATGGCATGTGAGCCCCTTGGCCAGTCTGGAGACTAGAACATCCTATGGCTGAGTTCTCTGTGCTCTGTGTTCTATGGGTAGTGAGTGTGGCCAGCTGCCTGACCTTGATGGTTAGAGCTGGGCAGAATGGGCTGTGTGGCTGGGCAAGTGTCCTAGACTTTCCAAGTTGTCACTTCCTCACCTGGAAAATAGGCTGAAGAGTATCTGTTGGTTCCGGTCTTATTCCATTGTTAAGCACTTTGATTGCTTTCTTTCTTTTTTATTTGTTTTTGAATAATGTTGAGATTTTTTTTCTTTTTGCAGGAGTCAGCATTAGTGTTCATGATAGGGGAGACCTGTCTTTGTGGAGCAGAGGCTCAGACAAGCCAAATGTGGTATGTACAAATGCTGGGGTTGCGCTGGGGCTGCATGTGGGCAGGGGATGAGGGGAAGGGTTTCTCTGTGACACAGGAAGTGAGTGGGAGAAAGAGGGGGAGAGGACAGGGGATGGAGCAAGTGAGAAGAAGACAGCCAATGCTCTTATGACCCTCTATGGTACCCATTCCCCATCAACAATGTCACACTCCAGTAACTTCTGAAAATATTTGAGACAGTAAGAGTTTTATGGAAATCGGACCCAAGGTTGTACAAGGGAAGAAGCAGGAAGTAGGGTGGGCAGAGAGAGGATGAAGAAGGAGAAGTCAGGGCCATTAGTCAACTGGAATCCTACAGGGTGGAGGATTAAGTGAGAGGTAATGAATACAAGAAGATAAGTAGTGCCAACTGGGTGCATAGTAAAATTCTTAAAAGCCTTGGTTATTTCCAGGCTTTTGTTACGTGTGTGTGTGTGTGCATGTGTGTTCTTGTTATTTCTATAAAAGAAGAGGACCAGCTAGCTGTTAATGCAAGCTCTTTGACTAGATGTTGATTTGATTTTTGTGCATGTGTGCCAGCAGCTAAAGCAACAAGGGAAATGGCTTTAGGGGAGATAACTTTTGTTTTCTGACAATTAAAGTTAATTTAATTACCGAGGAGTAATTAGCATGTTAATCTAGGTCTCACACTCTCTCCTCTTATTTTGAGCATTCCACAATGAGTGAACTCTGCAAAGGAAAACTCAGAAACAAAACAAAACAAAACAAAATCTCCAGCAAGTCTGGAAAGCAGGAATGTCCTACCCCCAAGCCCTTACAGGGAGGTGGGCTCCAGGGCAGGGCAGATGCAGTCCTTGGCCTTCAAGGAGGGGCCTTTTAATTAATCTTCTGTTGAAATCATCAAAATCACTCCCAGAGGTCCCCTGCTTGGTTTTTCTCCTCCTCCTCCTCCTCCTCCTCCTCCTCCTCCTCCTCTTCCTCTTCTTTTCTTCTTCTTCTTCTTCTTCTTCGTCTTCGTCTTCGTCTTCGTCTTCGTCTCCGTCTCTGTCTCCGTATCCTTCTCCTTCTCCTTCACCTTCTTCTTACTAGTCATTGTGGCATAAACAATGACCATTTGTTTCCTTGAAAAGACCCACCTTACAGACAGTGAACCCTGGGCCAAGAAGCCCTCCGGTATGTAAGAATGAGCTTAGGCATTGTGAGCTTTTGTAATCTGGGGAAACACTTCTCCACGGGAAGTGAGGGGTCATTAGCTTGCCCCCTTCTCATAGAACATAGATCAACCGCACCAGTGGAACATCAGCAACATCTCACCTTTGAGCCGATTCCAAAAAGGTCAGCATCATTGCTCATGCAGTTTTTAAAAGCATTTCTCAATATTTTGGCTTCCTCTCTGGTTCTCAGGGATGGGCATCCCCACTCAGAGACACGCTGGTCTCATAAAGTTCCAGGGAAGGTGGCATGCTCTCGCAGCCCACCTCATCCTGCCTGTCTGTCCTATCCTTGAACTTTGTTCCCTGCAGCTCAAACCTTATATATTCTTCTTCTGCTTCTCTGTGCTGGGATGGAACCCAGGATTTAATGGATGCTAAGCAAGCACTCGGCCACTGAGCTAGACCCTGCCCATTTCTATCTGTTCTTGAAGACTGAAGCCAAGCAGGAAGTAAATGCTCTCCACATTTTGTCTAAACTTTTTTGGCAGAGAAGTACAAGGAGTGCTCTTCCTATGTCATGCTGATAGTTCTTCAAGGGCAAGAGAATCAGGCCAACTTCCTCTTGCAGAAGTTGTCAGAGCAGAAAAAGCAGATGGTACATGGAAAAGGGTGTTCTCTCTGGTATCAGGGTCTGGACTCTGACCAGGTGATTTAGTGAGTAAGGTTGAACACATGATTGGGCTCATCTGAGCACTTTTCTCTTCTGCAAGCTTCTTTGACTAGGGAAAAGAAACTGTAACTTTAAATCTAAGAAGTGCCATGAGCACCCTCATGTTTACTCCCCAATCCTGTTTTCCTCCAGACACAAATTCTTTAAAAGCCCTTGAATCTTAGAGTATTATGAGTCTAGATGATTAATGCCTACATACATTGCTAACTCACAGAATGTATTTTCTTTAGACTAAATAAAGCCAAAGGAAAATATTGTTAGAGATTTATGATATGGGTGTATTCCAAACCTTATCTAATGCCTGCATGATATCAACCTAGAGAGCCCGAAAGAACCAAACCACTGTGACCCACCCTGTGCTCCATGATTAAGAAAAGAGAGCACACCAGGCTGCTGTTACCATCATGCCCCTCTCATTTTCAATATTTACAATGCCTACTTTAAAAAGAAGAACCCATGACCCCAAAAGTGTGTCTCACTCTTGAGTGCCTGCACTCCTTCTCCCTTTGAGTGTGTATCCTGCTTTATTGCTTGCTTCCCTGAATAAATCTCTGAATATATCTTCTTGCTTTCCTAAATAAATCTCTGTGCCTCTTTTGACACATCCTGAAGTTCCTTTCTGTGGTGGAAATCAAGAACCTGCCAGGGCCGAATTGAGGTCCTTTTCTTCCTTCTGGAGGGCCTCCTCAAATCCCTATTCATTTACAAGCTGAGACATAATTCCAGTGTGTGCGATTGGGGGAAGGAGGCAGAGAGATCCTCTGCATCAGATACCTGGCACAGTGGCAAGAAGAATAATGTATTAGTCCACCATGTGTTGCTGTAATGAAATATCTGACTGTTTTCATCAGCTTTTTCATCTCTTTGCCCAAAATACCTGACAAGCACAACTTAGAGGAAGAAAGGTTTATTGGGGATCACAGTTTCAGAGGTTTCAGTTCATGGGTGGTTGGCTCCAAGGCAGAAACTGGTGGCAGAGTGCATGACAGAGAAAAAACACTCTTAGTCATGGTGGCTGGAAGCAGAGAGAGTGAGAAGAGTGGGCCAGGGGCAGATATAGTCCCCAAGGCCACACCCCTAATGACCACCTCCTCCATCCATGCCCCACTCTGATCCTTCCTGCAATACAGGAAGCCTTTTGGGGGACACTCCAGACCCAAACTGTAATAACCCACCCGGCCCCCAAAAGCTTATGCCCATTTCACCATGCAAAATGCATTCAGTTCATCTCCAAGAGTCCCCACAGTGTTTGTTAACAGTTCCAGCACTGATCAAAGGTACAAGTCCAAAGTCTCTTCTGAGACTCAAGGCAAACTTATAGCTGTGAGCCCCTGTGAAAATTAAAAAGCAAGTTATATTTTTTCTAATATATGATGGCACAGAGTAAATAGTCCCATTTCAAAAGAGAGAAATAGGGCATAGAAAGAAGTAATGGGACCAAAGCAAGACTGATGTTAAGTCCTATAGTTCCATGTCTGGCATCTGTGGCACATGATGGTGAGATGTGATCTCCAAAGGGCCCGAGTAGCCCCACCCCTATGGCCTTGCTAGTTGCAGTCAGTGTGGCTGATTGTTTAACCTGGCTCTACTGCCTGCAGCTTGCAGCTTACCTGGGCAGACATTCCACATTCCCAGGCATCTCTTAATTCTTGAGTTTTCATTACAGCTCTGGCTTCACTCTCACAACTTCACAAGCTGTCCCCTCAGGGTATGCCTGCAGGGATTCTGCCCCTGCTACATGGTACATGGCCTCCCAGGCTTTTCTTTGAAAACTTCATAACCTAACTCCAGCATCCTGCATTCCTGCAGAACCAGCACCATATGGATGATGCTAAGGTCCACCAGTAGCCAGACCCCTTCGACTATGGTTGCAGGAGCCTCTGAGTGCCTAGGTAGCTGACCATGGTGGAAAAAAAATGTGAAGAAACAACTTCCTAGGTGGCCCTGTGGGAGCATATCATCCCAAGTCTTCTCAAAGTCAACTCTTTCAAATATGTGTCCACTTTTGTACTCTTGAACTTGCAATGGATGGGGTCTTACTGATTCCCGAGATGCTCTGAATGCATTTTCCCTATTGTCTCTGTGCAAAGTATTTAATTTCTCTCTTAAGATAGTAATCTCTTCAGCAACCACACCTTTCTTAGCTCCAATTTTACATGCACTTTTCTGGCCAAATTGCAAGTTTTACAAATCATTCTCCACTGCTTTCTGTTCCTGATTATCACAGTAAATCTAGCAAAAGCTGCCAACAATACCCATACCACCGCTTGAATGCAATGCTGCTTTGAAATTTCCTCCACCAGATTAATTAGTACATTACCTTTAAATTCAGCTTTATAGTCTCAGGACATAGTGCAAAATGAAGAGAAGTTTTTTTTTTTTTTTTTTTGCCAGAATGTACCATGAATGACCTATAGTTCAATTCCCAAATATAGTCCTCAATCCTATTTGACACCTCACAAGTACGGTCTTTACTGTCCACATTTATTTCAGCATTCTGGTTTTCTGAGCTCCAACCAGAGTCGCCTGTTAAGCTCTGCTTATAACATTCTAAGGCTTCTCCAGTCTGCATCTCCAAACCTTTCCACACTCCTCCCACAAACCAGTTCCAAAGGCTTCCGAGTCACGCAGTCAAGTATTGTCATAGCAACGGCCTCACTTCGCAGCATCAATTTCTGCGTTCATCAGCTTTTTCACTGATCTGGCCAAAATACCTGACAAGAATAACTTAGAGAAGGAAAAATTTATTTTGCCTCTGGTTTCAGAGGTTTAGATGGCTGGCCCCATGGCAGAAACAACGCAGGAGTAGGCAGAGGAAAGCTGCTCAACTCATGGCAAGTGGGAAGCAGAGAGAGAAAGATGGGAAGAAGTCAGGGATAGATACAGTCTTAAAGGTCAAGCCCCCAGTAACCCACTTCTCCAGCCATGCTGCACCTCTGAACCTTTCTGCAGTGAAGACCAGGCCTTCAACACATGAGCCTTTTGGGGAACATTCCAGCTCCATGCCATAACAGGTACATACCCAGAAGTGGAATTGCTGGATTATGTAGTCATTCTAATTTTTTTTGAGAAACCACCTTACTATTTTCCACAGTGGCTGTACCATTTTGAAGAAATGTGATTCTTTCAGGGCTCTCAGTAGTTCTGAGCCTGACTGGGGGCAGGTGATGGGTGGGTCCTGGAAATTATTTTAGGATTTATAAGCATCCTTTCATGTGAGCCTTCCTCTTTCTGGGACTATTGTTCAGGGTAGAGAAGAAACTCTTATCATAAAGTCATGTTTTACCTGTTGGACTATTCTCACACATCTATGGAGTACTTTGGACAGAAACTCCACCTCTTTCTCCCCTAATCTGCCCCAGTCCCAAGATTAAGCATCACCTCCCTCCTGTTATTTCACTTTTCTTCATTAGCATGAACCTTTGAAAGGTCAAAGTCTCCTGAAGGAACAGCTAGAAAATTCTTTTGTTAGTTCCTGTTTCTCCTCTTTTTAAGGAAAACCTCCTTGGAGGCCGTGAGCATTGGCTTAGGAATGAGCACGTCCTGGTCCAATCCTGGCTTTGTTTATCTCTCAGGGTGACTTGGGTGAGGTCCTGCCCTCTCTGAGACTCAGTTTCTCTATTCATAAAATCAGAGGATTGTCATAGAGCGGGCATTCCCAACTTCTTCCCCACCAGTATGCTCTTTGTTTTTTGCCCCTGGAGGCCATGTCTTTGAAAGATGTTGTCTGTCAGATAGAGCTTACTTAATAACATTAGATTTTCCATGTTTTATTAAGGACATCCATAACTTCCAACCAAGGCTTCTAATCACAGGGTAAGCAAATTGAGTTGACGTCATTTCATGCAGGAGCTGGTACAGCCTCTTCGTCTTGGTTGGAAGTGCAATTTTAAAATACTGAAAATAGTTTTCAGATCTCTGTTACTACTCCAACCCAGGTGCAGTACCACTAGAGACCTGGACCTTGATTCTGTGAAATACAAAGACTGTAGACTGTGGGGTCAGAAACTTGAGTTTTTCATTTTATTTCAAGTCTGCTGAGTAACCTGGTGTGACCTTAAGAGGTCTAAAAAATCCATAAATTATTTGAAACACCTCCCTTCAGAAGGTAGTTCAGTTTTTCCTCTCTCTCTCTCTCTCTCTTTCTTTCTTTCTTTCTTTCTTTTTTAATTTTGGCACTGGGGATTGAACCCAGGAGCATTCTACCTTTGTGCTATATCCTAGCCCTTTTTACTTTTTATTTTGAAATAGAGTCTCACTAAGTTGCTGAGACTGGCCTCTAACCTACAATCCTCCTGCCTCAGCCTCCCAAGTACTGGGATTATAGGCATGCACCACTATATGCCTGAGTCTTCCCTCTTAAGGGTGGACCCTATTTGATGACTGTACAAATAGAATGCAGTGGAAATGTTGATGTTAGGCATAAACAGATGGCGTCTTACTTCTTCTCTCTGTAATCACTTGCTCTGGAGGAAGACAGCTGCCATGTTATAAGGACACTTGAACAGCCTATGGTGAGAGCCCTCACAGGGAGGAACCTATATCTCCTGCCAACAGCCATGTGAGCAGACCATCTTGGGAACTGTATCAGTTTTCTATTGCTGCTGTAACAAGTTGCCTCACAATATCACAAATCCTTCTTACAGTTCTGTAGATGAAAAGTCCAATGTGAGTCTTACTGGGCTAAATCAAGGCACTAGTGGGGCTGTGTTACTTTCAAGAGCCTCTAGCAAAGACTCTGTTTCCTTCTCCTTTGCAACTTGGAAGTTGCTCACATTCCTTGGTTTGTGGCACCTTCCTCCATCTTCAGAACCAAAGACAGCACATCTTTTGGACACTGCTTCTGTTGTCACCCCTTTCTCTGGCCTTCCTGTTTTGCTTTCCTCTCCTATTATTGAGGATCTGCACAATCACATTGGTTTTGCCTGGATAGTCCAGAATAATGTCCCCATACATAAGTTAGCAACCTTAATTCTATCTGCATCATTAATTCCCCTTTGCCATTCAACCTAACATAGTTACGGTTCCAGGGTTTAGGGTGCAGACCATGTATTGTCACAGGTCCACTATTCTGTTGACCACACAAGTGGCTCCCTCAGCCCTGGCCAAGCTTGCAGATGATGGCAGCCCCTGCAAACACGCTGGCTGGAAACCTCCAGAGACACTCAGAGCCAGGATTCCCCAACTGAGCTTCTCCTTAATTTCTGACCCACAGAAGTCACGAGATTAACACACCATTTGTTATTTGAAGCCACTAAGTTTTAGAGTAATTTGTTATGCAATAATAGATATGTATACAGTCAGATTAATTAACCTTTTGCAGCCTCTCTCATTTATAAAATAGGGAGAGTCCCTAAGAACCTTGCTGGACCATTGTAATGATTAAGTCAACATTTGGAAAATATTCATTATTAGCACACGCACCACAAATAAGTGTTAGCAGCAGTGGTTCCTCCTCCTTCTCCTCCATTTCTTGTTTCTCTCTTCCCTTTCCATAGGACAGCCCCCAGCACAGTGGCAGAAACTAAGGGGTGGAGTTAAGCTCCACCCACCAATCTCCCATTGTGTGTTTGTCATGCATATTAAATGTCAGGACAAGCGCCCAGGCCCCATTTCCAGCCACAGCACCTCTCCTAAACCTCTTCTGCATAGTCAGTCTGGTCAGTATTGCCCATGACACACGCCTGAGATCTTTTAAACTCCAGGACACAGTGATTAAAAACCACTGGTGGACTCCTCTTAGAATAGCCACCTCCCAAACAGGGAGCCCAGTGTGTCACAACATTTATGGGTAACATGCAGAAGTGTGGAGAGGAACATGGGTGAGTTTTAATCAGTGGGGGGGAGAAATATCTGCTTTGGAACTTTGTTATGTAGGAAATCTGATCAATAACTTGCTAGACACAGTTTCTTGGGGTGATTAAGATGATTTTTTTTTGTTTCATTTAAGGTTTGACAACTTAAGATATTAACACATTACCAGGAATGGAAATGTTTAGAATATTGAATAACATTAAGAAAAAAATGGTTCCTTTGTCTGTAAATTTAGGAGAGACATCTCAGAAGGGGAGTAAGGGTGTGGGCATGAATTTTTTAGCATGACAAAATGAATGTAGTGCTTCAATACTTGGAAGCTAGAGAGAAAATAGAAAACAAAAGGGACTTTAGATAAATGAAGAGAGATACCAATAAAATAGTGGAGGGGGATTTGAGTGGAAGGTGGGGAGGGGAAAGGGGAAACATGAAGAAGGAAAAAGCCCAAACAATCCTATGTACATTTGTGAAGCTACCAATACCCATTTCAATATTACGAATGGGGAGGGGGAGGGAGCTGCTGGGATCAGGAGAAAAATATACTGGGTACTATTTGCATGTATGTTTCTGTCACATTAAACTTCAATATGATGTATGGTTATAATGCACAAATAAGAGTATATTTAAAAATAAATTAATAAATAAAAATGAGAAACTAGAGAGTTTCCTAAAAAAAAAAGTGGTACTGCCAAAGAAGTGATTTGCTTATCAAGAATATAATGTGCAGCCATATACAGGGCCCATGAAAAGACAGAAGCGGGACCCGGGAACGCTGAGCTGGGATGGGAGACTCAGGCAGGGGAAGATGCCAGAATGATCCAAGATGGCAGACTTGGCCCACTGGGAGAAGTGCTCCATGATCAGCCAATGGAGGGAAAGGACAGAAGACAAGGCAGCCCTCTTGGACTCCAGCAAGAGGAAGGGAAGAGTAGTTGCTGGGGCTCAGGCTGAGCAGATTCAGAGACACTGCTATGGTCTGAATGTTTGTCCTCCAGAATTCATGTGTTGGAAACAATTCCCAAAGTCATATGTTAATGTTTTTTGGAGGTGGGACCTTTGTGAGGTAATTGGGTAACAAATGGATTGACTCTGTCGTGGATTAGCATGTTATCCAGGGGATGACTTTGTTATAAATGCAGGTCTCTCTGACATACTTGCTCCTGCGATGCCTTCCACCCTATGATGATCCAGCAAGAAGACCCTCACTGGAGGCTAAGCAGGGACTGCATCCTGATCTTGGACTTACCAGAGCTGTGAACTAAATAAACTTGTATTCTTTATAGATGACCCAGTCTGTTATAGTTATCAGAAAATGGGACTAAGACAGACCCCATGAGAAATCCAAGGTGACAGTGTATCCCCAAGGGTGGAACAAGAGAGGCTTATGCCAAGTAGAGAGGATGGGAGGGGAGGGGAGTCATGCCTGGGATGGATTGTTTAGGGTTTTTCATAATGCACCATTTTGATTTAACATTTACTGAGTCTTACTGTGTCCGAGGCCCAGGCAAGGCAAGGAGAATGGGGTCAGCAGTGTAGCACACCCCTGCCCACATCTTAGTGCACACCTTTGGGCAGATCCCTGGAATCTGGATATGTTAGATCACACAGCAAAGGGGAATTAAGGTTACAAATGGAATTAAGGCTGCTAATGAGCTGATCTCCAAATAAAGATTTTCTTGGATTATTTGGGTGGCTCAATCTAATTACAAGGACCCTTAAAAATAGAAGAGGGAGATAAAGTTAGGGTCAGGAGAAGAAATGGTCAGACAGAAGGAAAGAGGGGTGCAGTTTGAGGAGTTGCCTACAGTTGCTGACTCTAAGGATGGAAGAAGGTCTCTGCCTAAACAGGCAGAATGACAGAGGGACACGGAAAGGAGAGAGTGCTGGCCTTCCCCACCTATGCCCAGGCTAGCCCGAGAGGGTCTTGGCTTAAACAGGCAGAGCCAGAGGGATGTGGGAAGCAGAGGGCACCAGCATTCCCTGCCTGCGCCCGGGCGGAGAGAAAGAAGGTTGCGGGTATCAGGGAACGCCAGCCTTCCTCCACCTGTGCCCAGGCCAGCCCAAGAGGGTCTCGGCCTAAACAGGCAGAGACAGAGAGACACGGGAAGCAGAGAGTGCCGGCTTTCCCTGCCTGCGCCCAGGCCAGCCCAGCCCAAGAGGGTCTCGGCCTAAACAGGCAGAGCCAGAGGGACGTGGGAAGCAGAGGGCACTGGCATTCCCCACCTGCGCTCAGGTGGAGAGAGAGGGTTGTGGGTAGCAGGGAGCGCCGACCTTCCTCTGCCCGTGCCCAGGCCAGCCTGAGAGGGTCTTGGCCTAAACAGGCAGAGACAGAGGGACACGGGAAGCAGAGGCCACTGGCGTTCCCTCGCCTGTGTCCAGGCCAGCCCGAGAGGGACTTGACCTAAACAGGCAGAGTGACAGAGGGACGTGAGAAGAAGAGGGCACTGGTATTCTCTGCCTGAGCTCAGGCCAGCCGGAGAGGGTCTTGGCCTAAACAGGCAGAGCCAGAGGGATGTGGGAAGCAGAGGGCACCGGCATTCCCTGCCTGATCCCAGGCGGAGAGAAAGAGGGTTGTAGGTAGCAGGGAGCACCAGCCTTCCTCCACCTGCGCCCAGGCCAGCCCAAGAGGGTCTCGGCCTAAACAGGTAGAGACAGAGGGACACAGGAAGCAGAGAGCACTGGCGTTTCCTCGCCTGTGCCCAGGCCAGCCCGAGAGGGACTTGGCCTAAACAGGCAGAATGACAGAGGGACGTGAGAAGCAGAGGGCACCGGTGTTCCCTGCCTGAGCTCATGCCAGCCCGAGGGACTCAGCCTAAACAGGCAGAGTGACAGAGGGACGCGAGAAGCAGAGGGCACCGGTGTTCCCTGCCTGAGCTCAGGCCAGCCCGAGAGGGTCTCGGCCTAAACAGGCAGAGCCAGAGGGATGTGGGAAGCAGAGGGCACTGACATTCCCCACCTGTGCCCAGGCAGAGATAAAGAGGGTCACGGGCAGCAGAGGGTGCTGACCTTCCTCCACCTGTGCCCAGGGCAGCCCAAAAGGGACTTGGCCTAATGGGTGGAGAGTACCGGTGTCCCCTGCCTGTGCCCAGGTGAAGAGAAAGAGGGACACAGGCAGCGAAGAGAGTGAGCCTTCCCCCGCCTGTGCCCAGGCCAGCGCAAGAGGGTCTCTGCCTAAACAGGCAGAGACAGAAGGACTCAGGAAGTGGAGAGTGCCAGTGTTCCCCACCTGCACTCAGGCCAAATAGGTGAACCGCCAGAAAAGACTGTCAGACACCAAAGACAAACTAACTACCACTGACAGATGGAACCACTCAGCACCTGCACCTTGAAGTTTAAAAACACACAGGGTACAAACTGACCTACCCACATCTCTGAGTCTACTCCCTATTACAGAGGTGACAGACAGGTCCACGGACCTCAATGCTTGGAACTCATCAACGTCACCATTGCAGCAGACAGAAGGAACCCTAGACTAACTGCAACCCAGTACTGACAATCTACTGGCAGAACAACAGTGGGGTGATACGGGAAACAGATTTCAAAGAAGGTATTGAAGGGTGATAAACACACAACAGAGAGCTAAGAATAACCATACAGTAGAGGCTAGTCATTTTTAAGGCATACCTAATAGTATACAGCTACCTCCAGAACAGGTTACTATACAGGGAGAGTGATTAGACATAGGAAACCTACAGAGTGAGAGAGAGATACCAAAAGCAACAAAGATATAAACTTAAGAAATCATGAGAAGGAGGAGCAACAAAGGAACAATGAGCTCCCACAACTCCACAATAACAGAACCGATCAACACAGAAATGTAAAGATTGCCAGAAGGACAATTCATAACTTTAATAGTAGAAATGATATAAGATTTCTGAAAAGAATTCAGAGAGAGCCTGAAAGAAATGAAGGATCAAATAAACAAAGAATCTGACACCCAAAACAGGAATCAAATGAAGCTCTGAAGGAAGTGAAAGATGCAATAATTGAAATGAAGGCATCAATACGAACTATTAACAGTAGACTAGACCACATGGAAAACAGAATCTCACTCTTAGAAGATGACCACTCCAAAAGTGAACACATAGTATATAATATAGAAAAAACAATTCGACAGCATGAATTGGACATTGAAGAGATCTCGACCAATTTGAAAAGAGCAAACCTAAGAATAATAAGCATAGAAGAGGGAATAGAAGCTGAAACCAAAGGAATCAATAATCTTTTCAGAGAAATAATATTAGAAAATTTCCCAATCATAGAAAAGGAGGTCGACACTCAGGTACAAGAAACATATAAACCCCCAATAGACAAGATCAGAGAAAAGGGTCATCACACCACATAATAGTCAAATTGACTAATGTAGAGGCCAAGGAGAGAATCTTAAAGGCAACGAAAGTAAAGGACCAAGTAACATTCAGAGGCAAATCAGTAAGAATCACTTCCAACCTTCCAAACTACGTCATGAAAGCCACGAGGGCCTGGAGTAACATATTCCAAACTCTGAAAGAAAACGACTTCCAGCCAAGATTTACCTACCCAGC
Organism: Glis glis; assembly: GCA_004027185.1. Taxonomy (NCBI): domain Eukaryota; kingdom Metazoa; phylum Chordata; class Mammalia; order Rodentia; family Gliridae; genus Glis; species Glis glis. The sequence continues at coordinate 46,598 of PVJS01001020.1, read as the reverse complement.
AAAGATATCTATCAAATCTGATGGGGAAATAAAAACCTTCATGACAAACAGAAGCTGAAAGAATTTATGTCTGCCAAAACAGCATTAGAGAAAATACTCAAAGAGATTAACTATAAAGAAGAGATAATAAATAAATGCCAGAACCAGAGAAACAATAATTTCCATCAAACAGCCAACTAAGAAAAGAAAAAGAAAACACTACCTCAAACAGAAGTTACAACTCAAAATGTTAGGAATTAAGAATCATCTCTCAATAACCATGCTGAATATAAATGGACTCAATTCCCCAATCAAAAGACATAAGGTAGCAACATGGATCAAAAATCTTAATCCATCTACATGCTGCCTACAAGAAACACACCTTACAAGTAAAGACACTCACAAACTAAAGGTAAAAGTTTGGAGCAAGGTAATCCATGCTAGTGGAACGCAAAGACAAGCAGGATTGATTGATTGATTGATTTTGTGGTACTGGGGATTGAGCCAGGGGGATTCTACCTCTGAGCTACACCCCCAGCACTTTTTGTTTCTATTTTTAAATTTCAAAACAGGGTCTCCCTAGGTTGTTGAGAGTCTCACTATAGTCTTGCTGAGGCAGCTGAGAACCTGTGATCCTTTTGTTTCAGCTTTCCAAGTACTGAGATTATAGGCGTGTGCCACCATGCCTGGCTTATTTTTATTTTGAAACAGGGTTATTGCAAGAGTCCCTTGATGGACTCTCTGAGTCCACCCTGGCCTGGCCATCTGTTCTTCACACAGCAAACCCAAGAGCAACCTGAATAAGTGCTCTGGCCTCACTTGGTTTTAGTTATTTGCTTTTATCACCCTTAGAGGTCATGTGGCTAAGCAGTGTGCTATCGCTAGGTTTGGTATAGATAACACCTCTGACGTATGGTTCAGAATGGTTACAGCTACCTAAGTTGGTTTTCAGGAACTTGGAGGTTGCTTTTGTCTAACTCAATCCACTGAAACCACCTACCCTCATTTATTAGCTTTTTGTATTAGTATTAGCTTTTTGTCACTGTGACAAAAGTACCTGACAAGAACAACTTAGAAGAAGAAAGGTTTATTTGGACTCATGGTTTCAGAGGTTCAGTCCATAGTCAGCCGGCTCCAAGGCAGAAACATCATGGTGGCGGGTGTGGTGCAGGAAAGCTTCTCAGGGCAGCCAGGAAGCAGAGAGCAGAGGAATCAGCCAGGACCAGATATAGTCCCCAAGGCCACACCCCAGTGACCCATCTACTCCAGCCACACCCTCCCTTTCTGCAGTTACCACCCAGTAAGTCTATTTAATTTATTAACACAACGATGGATTTATCTGCTGATGAGGTTAGAGCTGTGATTCAATTTTTTTCACATCTGAACATTTCTGCACTGCCAATGTAAGGAATAAAGGGGTCATAGCTGGAGAGGGGTATGGAATTGGGAGAGTTTGTCCTTTATTTGTGTGTGTGTGGTACTGGGGATTGAACCCAGGGGCATTCTACTTCTGACCTATACCCCCAGTCCTATTTATTTTTAATTTTTATTTTGAAACAAGGTCTCACTAGGTTGATGAGAATCTCACTACTTGCTGAGGCTGTCTTCGAACCTGCGATCCTCCTGTCTCAGTCTCCCAAGTACTGGGATTACAAGCGTGCGCCACCACGCCTGGCTGAGAGTTTGTTCTTTTTCAAGATGGAAGTCACTCCATGTTTGTTATAGTTTGGATTTAAAATGTCCCCAGACCTCCTGTGTTAGACAAGGCAGCCATGTTGGAGGCTGGATGTGGCTGAAGGTGGGTCCCTGGGGGTGTGGCTAGGGACAGTGTTGCTTCACCTTCCTCTCTCTCCCCTTCCCCCTTGACTGACAAACTCTCACCTTCTCTGTTCCCCAACTCCATGCCCTGAAGTCTGCCCCATGGGGTCATGACCTATGGGGAAACTGAGGACTTAGCAGGTTAAGACTTGCCCAGGATTTTGGATGGAGTGACAGCTCCTGGGCCGTGACACTTCTGGACCAGAGGCCCATGCACAGAGCTCCCACCCCCCATCTCTCTATGAGGCCCCCGGTGGAGCCCGGGGAGTGACCTCGGCACATTGCAAACCTAAGGCCTTGATATTAGAGAGCCACTGGCCCCACGGGTGGCCCCCTCCCTTGGAAGGCAGATGAGGTCCGTGTGTGGTAGGTGGCATGCACGTGAGCATTGCTTGATATGAAGAGTGGGGCCCTGGGAGCAGCAGAGAGGCAGGTGCAGTGACATTTTAATCTCTTAATGGCACAAGCATGGCGAGAGTCCCGGGTGAGTGCTGTAGGTTTTGAATTTAAATAGAAAAGAGACAGGAGCCAAAGAAGAATTCTAGGGCATTTGAAAGGCGAGCCCAGTGCCAAGCAAACTTCCAGAATATGCCAATTATCAAAGGAGCGGGAGGAAGGAGAAGAAACGAGGGAGTCGGTGCTGAGCCTATATCCTAGGACTGGTGAGAGAGGGGGTTGGGCATGGGGGGAGGGCTTGGCACAAATCCCACCAGGTCTCATCTCCACCCATGCAGCCCCATGTGCTGGGTTTTATTGAAGCCATTTTATAGACAAGGAAACTGAGGCTCAGAGATATTAAAGCCTCGCTACTCAACGTGTGACCCATGGCCCCAGGAAGGGCATGTGCCACTGGTGGCCTGTGCATGCCGGGATGTGGTCTTGTTGCGGGTGTCACCCAGGAGTGTGCGGGAAATGCAGAGTTTCCAGCCCTCCTGAGTCAGATCTGCATCCTAACGAGATCCCCCGGGGCGATTCCCCTTCCCCCAGAGTTGAGAAGCACCAGGTTGAAGTGTGCCCAAGCTCACTGAGCCGGGAAGGGGCCGCCACAGGAGGGGACTCAGGTCTCTCTGCAAAGCAGGAGCCCTTTCCATCTATGTGGTTTGGTCTCCATAGCAACACCAGAGGGAACTTTAAACGCCCACCACAAATCGGATTATCACCTCCCTGCTTAAAACCCTTCCACGGATCCACCAATAACCCATAGACCAAGCCCAGACACCCCAGCATGGCATTCAAGGTCACAGAGATGGTAGGTGACTTGTCCAAGGTCACACAGTTGGACTGTCCTTCCAGAGACCAGAGGGATGGGGGAAATCTGGGCACAGGAGGGCTGTTGTGGGACTTAAACCAGGTTCCCTCCTGTTCAGACAGTCTAGTAACTCTCAAGAAGCCGCTGCAAATGGGGGTGTAGAAAGGGAGAGAGGACAACTGAAGTTAGTTTTTGTGTGTGTGTATGTGCGGTGCTAGGGACTAAATCTAGGGGAGTTCTACCTCTGAGCTACACCCCCTATTTTATTTTTAATTTTGAAATGGGGTCTCGCTAAGTTACTGTGTGCTGGCCTCGAACCTGCGATCCTCCTGTCTCAGACTCCCAAGTACTGGGATTACAGGCATGCGCCACCACACCCAGCTTTTTAATTCTGTTTTCCAGGCTTGCGCAGGATTGGTCTCCCAGGAGCATCTCTGAAGCCTTTCAAAAGCCCAATGTTCCTGTTGTCCTGCGGGCTGGGAGGTGCAGAGAGGAGGGACATAGAGAGGCAGGAGGCCCCTGGAAGCCACTAGTTGTCACACATGGTTATCTCTATGACTTTCAGTGACAGCTTTTCACAGTGAAATTCCATGTCCCCATCCAACAGATGACATGCCAGCCCTGGTCAGCAGTGGTGGTAGCAGTTTCTGAGACCTTTTTCATTTCTTGGGCTTTTGAAGTATTTTTATAAACCACATTCTCTGAGAAAATTTTTACTTTTTCAGTACAGCTGGGAGACTTTGTAGAGGAAAAAATGCTGATTTAAGAGATATTGCATTATTTGTAAAATACAAAATTCATCTTGTGGATGGGAGAGATGCTTTTGTGGGTAGATGAGATTCCTGGCACTAACTAGCAAGTAGACCCCACAGCTCCCCAGACCAATGTGCCCAGCCCTCCCGTGGAAGCCATGGAATTGTTCACCAAGCTTGGAGTCTACTTCCCCAAAGAAAAGACCCCCCTCCGTGCCTGGCACACACAGCTTTTGAGCTTTGTTGGCTTTTGTTTCATCTTTAGGAGTGCACTGAAGCTGCCAAGTCCCCTCTTAGTTATGGCCCACAGCTCAGACATTGTGTCTGATGGAAAAGAAAATGAACAGACACCTCCTGACTCTGGTAGAAACCCATTGTGGGGGTCTGGGCCCCCTCGGATCTTCTGTTCTACAATAAGACTTTCCTAAGTTGGTGGAGGACCCTTGGCACAAAGTGTAGAATGGGGTGATCCAACTTTAGGATAAGGCAGCAGTTTGGAATTAGGGTCAGTGTGGTGTTTGAAATGAAAGAGCATCCTCCACATTGGGGAATATCTCCTTGGGGGACTTGTGGGTCACTCACAGCCCTTCTTGAGAGGAGCCTGTCCCCCAGAAGGGAAGGCCCGCAGCTGGCTTTGGAGAAGCTCTGGAGGATGTGATTGGTCCAGCGTACTCTTCTCCTCCCTTGGGTCTTAACAGTATGTAGGATAGTGTCTTGCATATAGAAGGCGACAAGTTAACATTTTTGGATCATTGAGTGTGATGATCAATGGACAGACATACTGTCCTTCCCCTGACCAGACAGGATCTGCTTTCCTGGGCATCCATGGGCCACCCATGACACTGTCCCTTCTCTGTGTGGCCCTGCTTATGGGGGGCACCTGTAAGCACTTTCTACTTGAGTCTAGGGAGCATGAGGGGAGTGTGAACATTCATTGGTGTTTTCCATACAGCGGGTGAGTCTGTATCTTTTTATGAGATGGTCCACTCTAATTTAGATAAAGAACTCACTCTTGGTTTTTGCATTTGGAACTAAAATGATGATGATGATGATGATGATGATGATGATGATAGACTTTCAGCAAACACTGGCAGGACAGTCTAGGCAACCACCACTAGACCCGATTCCTGCCTGATCCCTCTGTCCTGGTGGAGCTGGTGGCAATGCAAACGGAGGAGAATGTAACAAGGACACACCAAGGTACAAGAAGCTGTGCAAGCTACGAGGAAGATGGAAATGGGAGTTCATTTTCTATGCTATTGGGTGGCTTCTCAGAGAGGAGAAAACATTACCTATGAGAAATACCATACTAATCTGTGAAAAATTTATATTCTGAGTGTAATAGATGTCTGTGTGATCTGACCACATTTACTGAGCATGAACCTCTACTTTTTAGAGCTCTTTCAATGTCCTGCATGCTGTAGTGTTAATGCATCGAATCCATGCAATGACCCTGTAGAGTTAGGCATCAACTGCATGGTGCAGATAGGGAAACTGAGGCTCAGAGAGGCCAGCACCTGTTCTAGGTGTCCAGATAGCAAGCAGCAGAGCAGGAATATTAACCCAGGTCATGATGGCTAATTTTATATGTCAACTTGACTGGGCTAAGGGGTGCCCAGATAGCTGGTCAAACATGATTCCTGGTGTGTCTGTGAGGGTGTCTCTGGAAGAGATAGGCATCGGAATTTGTAGTCTGAGCAAAGAAGCTCTCCCTGCCTATGTGGGAGGTGGCATCCAAACATCCAGAGAGAACAGAAAGACAGAGCAACAACAAACTCTCAGCCAGGCACTGTGGCACACGCCTATAATCCCAGTACTTGGGAGGCTGAGTCAGGAGGATCGCAGGTTCGAGGCCAGCCTCAGCAATTTGGCAAGAACCTCTGCAACTTAGCAAGACCCTATTTCAAAATTAAAAAAAATTAAAAGGGCTGGGGGTGTAGCTTGGAGATAGAATGTTCCTGGGTTTAATCCCCAGTACCCAAAAACAAAACAACTCTCTTCTTGAGCTGGCACATCTGTCTCCTTCTGCCTGTGGACATTGAAGTTCCTGGTCCCCTGAACTTACACAAGCTGTCCCTGCACCCTCCTGCCCACTAAGCTTTACCCAGCTCTCCACAGGGCAGAAGACAGTGAGGGTGTAGGCTTGGGCTGCTCCAGTCCCCACAAGAGTGACACTTTGTGTTGTTTCAGTAAGTTACTAAACCAGCCTTCTGCTTTCTTACTTCCCTCTTGTGGGCTAGGTTAATGGACATCTACTGAGAACCAGAAAAGTCTAGTTTCTCAGCATGCAGGGTGGAGGGTTAGACTCTGGGCTGTGAACATGGACCAGGAGGCCCTTGGGAGATGGGCTGGTGGGCTTTGCCCCAGGCGATGGGGCTCACCTTTGCTGCCGGTGTCAGCACGTTTAGCTTCTTGCCCAGCGTTCATTGATCGCCTACTATGGTGTTTTATGTGCTTGGCCTTTTCTTATTGTCCTGCCTCATGGCTGCAGGGTTGCCAGGTGGGAGGCCCGCTCCACGGGCCCAGGTGACACTGCACTGAGCAGGTGCAGCAGAAAGCAGGCCCACCGTCGGTATCACCCAGAGACACTCTCCTCTGTCACGTGGCTCTCAGAGCCTCATTTTGAAGTGGCCAGTCTTCTGCTTTTAAGATCAATAGCTCTGAAATGTGTGCAAAGGGACGTGGGAAGGTGAAGTGTAACAGTGGCCTTCGATCTGGGTTTCTGATTCCATTGGTTAAACTAAGCCCGAGGGCTGCTGCGGCTCATAAATTGGTCTGTGCATGGTCTGGAGCGGCGCCTCTCGAGCCCGGTACCTGAGCAAGAAGGGCGGTAGTGGAGGATGGGCGCCGGGGTTGGCAGTGAGCGTTGATCAGTGATGGTATCAGGGAAGTCTGCCCTGCATCCTATCATTAAGACTGCCCACACTTGATAGATGAGGCCAGGCTTGCGGTCCAGCCCATATGGGGACAGCAGGGTCTCAGTGGGACTTCTCAGAGGCTGGCAGCCTGAAGGCCCAAGACGCTGTGAACCCTTCTTGGATCCTCCTCCTTCTTCATTCTTTTCTTCTCTCCTGGATCCCTGATGTAGAAAATTTGGTTGCCCAACTCCATGCATAAAGTAGTAAAATGGTTAAACCACTATATCCACAGAATTCCTTCCAGAGAAAGCCTGTTCTCTTAGTATCTAGAAAATACAAAGCATGCTCAAAACTCAACCGTAAAAAACCAAATGATCTAGTTAGAAAATGAGCAAAAGACAGGAACTGGGTTTCGGCAAAGAGGACCTGCAGATGGCAAACAAGCACATGAGAATACGTTCAGCATCACCAGCTATTAAAGAAATGCAGATTCCAACCGCAATGAGATACCACTCTCCACCTCCCGGAATGTTTAAAACAAGGAGGACACACCAATGCTGGCAAGACTGTGAAGGCACCGCGTCACCCCTGCACTGCTGGTGGGAACGGGAAATGGTACGGCACTTAGAAAACAGCTAGGCAGTGTCTTATAAAACTAAACACACCATTATCATCTGACCCAGACACAAACACTTAACCTTCACACAAAACCCGTGCGCGAGTGTTCAGGGCAGCTGTATTCATACTAGTCAGAAACTGGAAATACTCAAATTCCCTTCAGCAGATGCATGGTTAAACTGTGATAGAGCCATAGCTTGGAATAATATTTATCCAGGGGTGGGGGTAGGAATGAACTATGAATAGATACAACATGAATGAATCTCCCGAGAATTGTGCTGAGTGGAAAAAGCCAAACCTGAAAGATTATATACCTTATGATTCCATTATTATGTCAATCTCGAAATAACAAAATTTTAGAAACGGTGACTATGTTAATTCTTGACAGGGGTTATGGAGAGGGCGGGAGGTGTCTCTGGCTATACCAGGGTGGTACAAGGGTCCCCTCTTATGAAGCTGTTCTGTACCCCGATTTTGGCAGAGGCACACATATCTGTGCATGTGATAAAGTTGCACAGAACTAAGTGCACACAGACACATAATGAGTGCATTAAAACTGGACAAATCAGGCTGGGTGTATTGGCACATGCCTGTAATCCTAGTACTTGGGAGACTGAGACTGGAGGATCACAGGTTCGAGGCCAGCCTCAGCAACTTAGCGAGGCCCTCTGCAACTTAGTGATACCCCTTTTCAAAATAAAAAAATAAAAATAGGGCTCAGAGATAGACTGTCCCTGTGTTTAATCCCCAGTACCACAAACAAACAAACAAACAAACAAACAAACGAACAAACACTGGGCAAATTGGAATATTGACATCCACCAGGACCTTCCTAGTGGTGATATTGAACCATAGTTATAACATTGGGGGGAAACTGAGTAATGCGTATATGGAATTTCTCTGAATTATTTCTTCTAACAGTATCAAATCTACTATTATCCCTAAATAAAAGGTTAAAAATAGAAAGAGAATTTTAGTTTAGGGGTTAATTTAACTAATGTGTTATTTTGACTCATTTACCTTTGGGAATAAATCCAAACTGCCATGCCTAGACCAAGGAGTCATACATGATTGGATATCTCTTCTGGAGAGCGGCCTCTTTGAGGTGGCCTAGGACCAGTACCCTCCCCGTCAGCCTTTGAGGGGCCTACCCACCCCCGGTGAGCCATGGCCTCATGAAGGGGACCACTGTATTCCAGGAGGGCAACCCCACATCTCCCATGGTGGGAGGTCCCTTGGCATGTCCCTCCTGCCTCTTACTCCCTTTCTCTGTTGAAGGAGCCTCCGCCTGAATTTGGAAGGAGACTCTAGATACATCTAGCACAGCCCCTTCCTCCTTTATTTCCTCCTGGGAACACCCTAAACCCTCCATCTTCCAGAGACCCAGGGCTGGTATTACCACCCGATGCTGAGAAAGCAGCCAGAGGAGGCAGCCTTTCTGGAGGCTTCTCTGATGAAGCAGGTGGGGAGGCTGCCGTACCCCTCCTGAGCCCACCACAGCCTCGGTAGTGCTGCCCCTCTGAGCTACGAAGTCTGAGACTAAAATAGGTCCCTGAGACATTTATGGCGAGCAGGAAGCCAGAAGACCAGCCAACAGGGAGCAACAGAGAGACTCCAGCAGCCTCAAGAGGGGAGAAGAAACAGGAGGGCAGACAAGATGGCGGGTCTCTGAGGTTGTAGAAGCAAAGGTGTTGGAGTCAGAAGACTGGCCAGGTTCCAGGCTTCACCCTTCCTCAAGCTGGGAGACTTTGGGCTCTAACTCATCATCCTGTGCCTCAGTTTCCTTTCTGTGCAATGAGGATGATGAGGACATTATTTTCTCAGAAGTTGCTTAAGACACATGGGTTCCTATCCTCTTCCACTTGGGTGGGTGGTTGGTGGCAAAGACACTTCCCAGAAGATAAGCTGGATTGCACCCACTACTCCCCAATTATAAGTGTGTGTGTGTGTGTGTGTGTGTGTGTGTGTGTGTTACTGGGGATTGAACTCAGGGGCATCTACCTCCAAGCTACACCCCTAGCCTGATTTTATTTTTTGTTTTGAACCAGGGTCTCACTAAGTTGTTGAGGCTGGTCTCAGACCTGCAATCCTCCCGTCTCAGCCTCCCAAGTACTAGGATTACAACTGTGCGCCACTATTTTGACGTTCTCCAGTACTGTTTGGAAACATTGCAAATTCCCCAACCTGACATAATGGCAGATGCGCCTCACCTGGATCCTCATCGCTCATCAATCCCAGCCTGAAAATGGATAGTTCGGACACCCCCCTTGTAAGCTGGTTGGATCTATTTTCTCCTCTTCTTCTTTTTTTCCTTTTTTTCCTTGGTACTGGGGATTGAACCCACAGGTGTTCTACCTCTGAGCTATGCCTCCAGCTCCATTTAATTTTTTAATTGGAAAGAGGGTCTCACTAAGTTGCTGAGGGCTTCACTAAGTTGCTGAGGCTAGCTTTAAATCTGCGATCCTCCTGTTTCAGTCTCCCAAGTCTGGAATTACAGGCATGAGCCACAAAGCCCAGCTTATTTCCTCTTTCCCACCCCTCCTGTGTGGGGCTCATTCCTGCTCACTCTTCAAGATTTTACTTACATATTCTTTCTTCTGAGTAACCTTCCATGATCCCACCTGGCTGGATTAGCTGCCCTCCTCTGAGCTTTGGTAGCCCTGTGTGTGCCTGTGTCTTCCATGTGTCATTCATTAACTGCCTGTGTGTGGAGCACATATTTAAAAAAAGGGCTCCATTAAAGCCAAAGAAGGACTTAACTCCCAAAGCCCACCTGGGCATGGCTCAGGCAGGATGCGCAGTGTGCAAGTGTAACTCTTACAGCACACACAGGCGTGGCGCAACACACACAGGGTGTCAGGGGCAACACACAGGCACCAGGCACAAGGTGCAATGCCCAGGCATGATCCGCAATGTGCAGGTGCAAGGCTTGCTGATCAGGAGCACCTTGACAACCACGTGGAGTCCCTAGCAACCCGAGGACTATAACTGTCAGCACCTGAGACTGAACATGCACAGCTTCTTCCCCCAAGGAGCCTTCCACCTTGCCATCTGACCACCGATAATGAGCTGAACGCTGAGCCAGCAGCTATGCTGGTAGCTGTTGGGCAAGTCCTCACCCTCAGTTCTGGCTGAGCACTGGGTAAGGTCAGGCCTGAAGACCCGGACTTGAGACCCTGACACAGTCAGCTGAGCTCCTTGGTAAATGGACTGCCCGGCCTGCTTTCCAGGTTGTACTAATCTCTCTCTCTCTCTCTCTCTCTCTGTCTCTGTCTCTCTGTCTCTGTCTCTCTCTCTCTCTTGCTCTGCTCTAAAATATCATAAATTAGCCAGGCATGGTGGCGCATGCTTGTAATCCCAGTACTTGGGAGAGTGAGACTGGAGGATCCGGGTTCGCGGCGAGCCTCAGCTACTTAGTGAGGCCCTCCGCAACTTAGTGAGACCTTGTTTCAAAATAAAGAATAAGAAAAATAGGGCTGGGGGTGTAGCTCAGAGGTAGAATGCCCCTGGGTTCAATCCCTGGTACCACAAAAAAATTATATATAAGTTGGTGTGAAATACTATAATTGTGTGGCGCATTAACAAATAAGGAACCTGTCTTAGTCACCGTTGCAATAAATGTTCTTGAAAGGACTAAGACCATGTTTTGGTTGTTTTCTACGATCCGAGTCTTCTTGGAGCAGCCTGCCTTGTACGGGTGTTTGTGTGTATCTCTCTCTGACAAGTCACAAGGTCCTTGACGGTGGAGGAACATTTTCTATGTCTGTGTCTCCAGCACACAGAACACATAGTAAATACTCAGCAAGTGTCTGCTGCTGAATGCATGTGTGGAGAGCATGAATGAATGGCATTTATCAAGGACTCTAAGCTTTACTCCCAGACTTCAAAGCACATCGAGTAACGTACCATCTAACTGAATTCCACAACTGGGGTCTGTGTCGCGTGACACATGATCCTTCCCTCCTTTCTTGAGTTCTCAGTCCTGACTCCTCTCAGGGTCAGCTGGAGGAAGCCCTCTCGAAATTTCTCCTAAGCTGGTTATGTATGTAGGGGGTGCAGCTTCCCAGCCCCTGTGCATCTGAAAATGATGAAAACATACATAATTTAGCTTATCTGAGTACGCAATTATTTTCCAACATATGCGTTCTGATCTTTACTGCTTTCGATGTGAGCGTTCCTTCTGTTATTGAAGTTTTAATTTCCCCTGGCGCCTTTCTGAAGTCGTCATTTTTCTCTTCATCTCCACCTGTTCTCATTTCACCCGGTTCTTTCCTGTGTTTCTACTGAGAATGCCAAACAGTTCGCTGCTGTCTTCTGGCTCCTCCACAGGTGTACGCTTTGAGGAACCTTCCTTCTCTGAGGCTCCGGGAGAAGATTCTCTTCCCCCTTTTCTGCAGCACCTTTTATTCAGGATGATTAAAAAATCCAACTGCCTTTATTCATTTGCAGAGGGGCAGGATCTGCCCCGACCATTCACGGATTACCTCCGAGTGGTCCATCTGGGTGACAGCCCATTTTGACAAACCCTCATTCTGCGTGCCTCTGGCTTACCACGGGGCCATCCTCCCCTGCCTCTGCCCCAGCCTCTCTGGTGCTCTGTCCAGAGGGTAGAGTACACAAACTATACCTGCCTGCCAGTTCTTGTTTCTGTCCCTGCTTTGGGGACATTGGCAGAGGACTGCAGTCTGTTGTGACTGTGGCACCCTACCCTTTCCTCCCACTATTCTCTGGAGTTGCTGAGTCTGAACAGTTGCAGAAACACATCAGGAGGGAGAGGAGAAGGGCTGGAGGGGAATGTTCCTTGGAAGGTAGTCCTCAGGAGAGAAGTGGTGGCCAGCTTTTCTGCTGGAGAATCAAGATTCAAGACCCAGAACCTGTGGAGCTGTGGAGGTATAAGGTACTTCCTACTCCTTTCTCGGGTTATGGAGCAGGACCTGGGCAGACCCTTCTTACTACGGCCCCGTTTGTCTTAAACTTAGTGGAGACACCAGCTCCTGGCAGAGGTCACCTGTGAGCTTTAGTTTGGATTGATATTCTGAGTTTTCAACTTGGCCATGTCTCCAGAGACATTTTAGAAGGAAGTTAGGAGGGAAGCCATTGTAGCTGTCTCCAGCTGCCATTTTAAATCCAGGCACTCTAGTTCTTTGCAAATAATTTTAAATATCAAAATATTGCATCATTAAACAAAAATGGGAAACTATTAGAAGGAAGAAAGAAAAAATTAATAGTTCCATGGCCCAATGACAATTGCTATTGACATTTTGCTATATTTCTTTCATAGCATTTTGCCTAGTCACATTTATAGTGATATGTGAACACAAAATTGCACAAAGTTATGATCATATTGCTTTAAATGCTACTTTTAAAGCCATGTCACATGATTTTTTTCATATTACTAAAATCTTTTTGTAAGGGGTGACATAATATGTAATGTTTCACTGAGTGGCTTTACCATGATTTCCTTAAACATTTCATAGCTTTTTTTCATATTGGCTATTTTCAAATTTTTTCATGATTATAATTACTGTTGTTACAATGTCTTTTTACATAAATCTTTTCACATAGGTAATTTTCTTAGGATGGGTTCCCAGAAGTGGAATTACAGGATCAAAATGTGAAAACTCGCCGGGTGTGGTGGTGCACGCTTGTAATCCCAGTACTTGGGAGGCTGAGACCAGAGGATCCGGGTTCGCCGCCAGCCTCAGCTACTTAGTGAGGCCCTCTGCAACTTAGTGAGACCCTGTTTCCAAATAAAGAATAAAAAATAGGGCTGGGGGTGTAGCCCGGAGGCAGAATGCCCCTGGGTTCAATCCCCAGTACTGCAAAAAAAAAAAAAGTGAACACTCTAAGGCACTATGTGGAACACTATAATATATAGTTCCTTCACTTTGCCTTCCAAAAGGAGGTGCCTGGTGCTCCTTCCCTTCACTGGGGAAGCGTGAGCGCCCCCTGGTGTTTTCTTGGTATGTGCTGCCCAGAGACTTCTGAAAATGGTGACATCAAAACAGACCATCAAAGGACACCCAGGAGATTCCTATTTTGTGCCAATTTCTAGAAACAATCCAGATATAGAGAAGGCTGCTGAAGATGACCTTTTGGTTAAGAGAGATTAATGGCCCGTTTGGCCTTAGGTTTCCATCTCTAAGGTATGGGAAGGAAGCTACAGATATGTAGCAGGTCAGTTGCAGTTAGGGCGGGTGGAAGGTATCACAGTGGACCCTTCTAGAAAAGCCACAGCAAGGGCGATCTCGACCACAGGGAGCATAAAGGTGTATTTCAACTGGGACTGTGCAGTTTACTAACCACCCAGCGCAGTATTCTGCTTTAGTAGTGATCTGTAGAATGCACAGAGTTGTAGGTGAACACCTGCGTGGGTGCTGCCCTGCCCTGGCTCTGGGCATGCTCCCGGACAATGGCAGGGCCTGGGGCATGGCACCCCTGGGGCTCCAGAGCAGAGAGCCAGGAGGGCTAGTGAGGGCATGTTGAAGAGGATTGTATCAGCTGCACAGGAGGCCATAGGTTTAGACAATGGGCATTTATTTCCAGTTCTGGAGGCTGAAAAGTCCAAGATTGAGATCCAAAAGGGTTTGGATCCTGGTGAGGGCTGCCTTCCCACCTGTAGACGGCTGCTTTCTCACCAGTCCTCACGTGGCCTTTCCGCTGGGCCTGTGCAGGGAGGGAGAGGGAGAGGGAGCTCCCTGGCGTCTCTTCCTCTTTTTCTAAGGACACGAATCCTATGGGCCCGAGCCCTACCTTTATGACTTTATTTAACCTTAATTAGCTCCATGAAAGTGCTATCTCCAAATGTAGACACCTCTGCAGGCAGGGCTCCAACACATGACTATTGGGGACAAACAAATATTTTGTCCTTAACAGGCATCCTGGCTGGGGGGTGGTGAGTTGGGTGTAAAAAGAGAAAGATTAGAGCCGGGAGTAGTGGTGCACATCTGTAATCCAAGTACTTGGGAGGCTGAGACAGGAGGATCTCAGATTTGAGGCTAGCCTTGGCAACTCAGTGTGGCCCTCAGCAACTTAGTGAGACCCTGTTTTTAAAAAAGGGGGGCCTGGGGGTGTAGCTCAGAGGTAGTGTGCCCCTGGGTTCAATCCACAGTACAAAAAAAAAAGGATTAGGTAGATATAAGTGCAGGTTGGGTCAAGATGAGGTCTGGAGACATCATTCAATCATTCTGTTCATTCATTAGTAAATATTAACCAGGTCCATATGTTGAGCGCTGGGCCAGTTCTCGACGATGCAAAAATAAAAGGCATCATCTCTGTTCCCAAGTTCCCCATGGTCCAGTGGGGAAGACAAGCAGAATATTTACAATGCCGTGTGGCAATGCATGCCACAGTCGGGCATGGCTGTGGTGCTGGGGGAACCAGAGAAGGGCTTGGAGCCTGGTTGAAGGGATGGGAGGTGCAGGGAGGACTTTCTGGAATGTGTGATGCAGGTTGAAGCTTATCTGATAAAGGCAGTAGCAGGGGGAGGGGGAGATTGCAGGCCCAGGGCCAGCCGGTGCGGAGGTGTGAGAGGGAAGGGCACAGCCCACCAGAGGAGCTGCCAGGTGCTCCATCTGGACCAACATATCTATTGGGGGGCTTGCATAGAGGTCACATGGACCCTTGGATGCCAGAACAAGGAGCTTGTGTTTTATCCTAAAAACAATGGGCATCCATTGACGGGAGTTATTTTGGGTAAAGGTAAACTAGAATTGGGCAACATCTCTCTTGAAGCAGAGAGGAGGGTGAATTTGAGGAGAAAACCCAGATGTGGGGTGGACACTGAGCAGGACACGGAGCAGACCAATGTATGGTCCAGGGATGGGTGGTGTGGTCCCAGGTAGAGGGATGGATACAGGACTGACAGGCACAGGGTGATGGGCTCTGACTAGGACCACACTATCTTTTGGTTTTTTTTTTTTTGTGGTACTGGGGATTGAACCCAGGGGCATTCTACCTCTGAGCTACACCCCCAGCCCTATTTTATTTTTCATTTTGAAACCGGATCTCACTAAGTTGCAGAGGGCCCTACTAAGTAGCCGAGGCTGGCCGCGAACCTGTGATCCCCGTCTCAGTCACATTGCAAACTGCAACAGGGAAGGAGCTTGTGACATGTGCTCTTCTCTTTCTTATTCCCTTGTGCTCTGGAAGTGCATTTTCCAGTAGCTTCCTAAGAAAGGGTGAACTGGAAACACATTTTTTGAGTCCTTGCTTATCCGACAATGTCTTTATCTTGCTCTCTTCTTCGATTAGTAGTGTAACTGGCTGTTTGGTTCTAGGATGGGGGATTTTTCCCCTCGGAACTTTGAAGGCATTTTCCTGCACACAGTGTAGCTACTGAGAATTTTGACAGCATTCCAAATTCCATTATATTCCTTAATATGATCAGTATTTTCTCACCCGGAATTACACATAAATTTCTTTATCAGTGTCCGGAATTTCTCTTTGCTTCTGATGTTAACCACTTGTGCTGGGCATTCAGTGGCCCTTTCAACTTGAACACACAAGTCCTTTGGCTCTTTAATATGTCTTTAAAATGTCTTTAGTATGGATTTGCAGGTTTTCTTCCTCCTGAGCCTCTGAGGCATTTGCCACTAGGGAACTGATCACCCCACCGTCCCTGTGCACAGCGCCCTCTGGAGGTGAGCCGTGTCCACCTACACATCTGTTTTCTTTTTAGAACACATGAGAGTCAGATTCCAGGCTGGCTGGATCCTCTAATTATCTTATCTCTTTCCTCTTGTTTTCCATCTTTCTGCCTTTTTGTTCTACTTCCCTCAACTCCAGGTTGAGCAATTTTCATTCTGATGATGCTTGTTATTATTGCTATTATTTTTAAATGTAAGAACTCTTTCTCATTCCCTGTTGATAGCATCCTATTCTTGTTTGATGTGTGGTTTTTCCCGTTTTCTTCCTGAAAATATTTTTTTCTAATTTTTGAAGGTTGTATTTCCCCCTTGTTTTAATCTTCTTCAGGTTATTTTTTTTCTTGAATTAATTGGGTTTCCTCTCTTTCCTGTAGGAGGTTCCCTCAGTCTCTCCTGAGCCAGCTTGCTTGCTTGCTTGCTTGCTTCCTTCCTTCCTTCCTTCCTTCCTTCCTTCTTTCTTTCTTTCTCTCCCTCTCTCTCTCTCTCGTTTCTTTCTTTCCTTTCTCTCGTGGCACTGGGGATTGGACCCAGGGTTGTTCTACCTCTGAGCTGCACCCCAGCCATTTTTTAAGTTTTAATTTTGAAATAGGGTCTCGCTAAGCTGCTGAGGCTGGCCTCAAACCTGCAATCCTCCTGTCTCAGCCTCCCAAGTACTGGAATTACAGGTATATGCCACCGTGCCAGTTCAGCTGTTTCTTTTTAAGAGCAAACTGCACATGGTGAGGATTTTCACCTGGCCAGCTTTGTTGGAGGGTGACTGGAGGGTGTGAGCCTTAATTTCATATGTCAATTTGACAGGGTCATGGGGTGTCTGGTTATTTAATTAAACATTATTTCTGGGTGTGTCTATGAGGGTCTTTCCTGATGAGATTAGTATTTGAGTAAGTGGCTGAGAAAAGTAGGCTACCCTCCCGGAGGTGGACAGACCTATACAATCCCTTGAGGGCCTGAAGAGATGGAGTCTGCGAGAATTTGCTTTCTCTGCCGGACTCCTTGAGCTGGAACATGAGTCTTCTGTTCTTGAGCTTACACCCCTGGCTCCTCTGGGTCTCCAGTTTACAGACAGCAGTTGGTGAGACTTATTGGCCTCCACTCGAAGGAGCCAGTACCTATGATAAATATCTAGCTAGCTATGCTATTGGTTCTCTTTCTCTGGAGAACCCTGATTAATACAGATGGTGAGCTAAACTTCTAATGGGGGACCCCAGATGTCAGCGGGCAGGGGTCTCCTCTCTGGCGCATTCAGTTTCTCCTGATTCTGATACAGGGTGTCTCCTCTTATTGGGTTATTGTCTAATGGAATTTGACAAATGAAGTCCAAGGACTAATGAAGGGTACAGAAATATGAAAATTTAACTCAAGGAAAGATAAAAGACAAAAACAGCTCTTCCGACACGGGGGGGGGTATTCCCAAAAGAGAGTAACCTCCGCGATTCTTGGGAGGTGAGCTTTTAAACATTATTGAGGTTCTTCATCTACTCTTTTTTGACTGGCCAGAATTGGGTCTTGGGAGACCAATGTCTTTTGCCCGATTTCAATCCTTAATTTGAATTGTTATCTTGTGGGTTGGTGGTCTCCAGTCTCCTGGAGCCATTAGTCTAATCACCTCCCCCATCCTTGTTTACAAAGGTGGTCATCAAATGTAGCTCACAGAAGGTGATGCAGACGGCCTCTTTTAACCCTTCCTGTTCATCCTTTCATTTCCATGGTGTGTGTGTGTGTGTGTGTGTGTGTGTGTGTGTGTGTGTATGTGTGATCTTGGACCTGCCTGCAGGGAAGGGAGCAGGGGTGCCCACAGTGCAGGATGTAGCTTCACTTAATATACACACCCCAATTTCAGCTAGGAGCCCACCTTTCCCTCCCCTGCCCCTGGTGCCCTGAAGCTGGACAGGTGCAGCTTTTCCACAGGCTCACCTGGCATCTCCTGAAAGAACTGGGGAGAGGGGTGAGCTCTGCTTAAGCAGGCCAGGGAAAGGGTTTGGGGTTCTAACCAGTGACTTCATGCTACTCCTATGTGTTCAGTGCCAGGCTTTCTCCATGCCTGGGGTTCCCTGGACTCTCTTGAGGAATCTCTGCTCTCAGTGCCTGCCCTATCATCTCCACATACCCCACCTTGCCCTTAGCATGCCCTTTCCTCAGCTCTTCTAAGGCTACACCCAAATATGCTGAATCCTTTTGTCATGGGAGAAGGTTGATTCCATGAAGGGTCTGGAGCAGTTCCCAGTTGGGATGAGAGGGGAACTCAACTTAGGACGAGCAGGGTCCTTGGCTTACATGACAGAAAAGAACTTCAGCATGAGCCAGTCAGAGACATGGAGATTTATTTAGGAAAGCAAGAGATACACATTCAGGGAAGAACGCAGGCCATCTCCGGAGTGAGAGATGCACTCGGGGAAGCACAGCCCTGCTTTTAAAGGAGACTGTACATGGTGAGCATGGGAGGTACCTGGGGTGGCATCAGCCTAAAGAATTTGATTCCTTTGATCGTGGAGCACAGAGTGGGTGGCAGTGGTTTGGTTCTTCTCAAAATCTTCAGGTTAACATTATCTAGTTGATAGATAGCACTTGAACTGTACCCATATCATTGGGCTTTGAACCATATCTTTCTCTAGACTTCTTTTTATTAGTCTAAAAACACATTCTGTAAGCTAACAAAGTATAGAGGCCATCCCTGATATATAGGGTCTAATTGTTTGGATAGGTAAGCAACAGGTACTATAAGGTCTCCAGCTGCTTGGGTCAGGAGCCCCAAGGCCTATTTTTTTATACTGTGTAGATACAGAAAAAAGGGTTTATTTGGTTTATCTGGCAACCCAATGGTGGGTACCTGGCTCAAGTCCTGCTTTAAATCATTAAAGGCTCTAGATAGGTCAGGGTTAGGGGAAATAAAGTCAGTAAGGTCTCCTTGTGCTGCTTTGTAAAGATGTCTGGCTATAAGAGCAAAATTAGGTATCCAGGATCTAAAGTACCCAGTAATACCCAGAAAAGAGAGAAGGCCCTATTTAGTGTCTGGAAAAGGAACAGGAAGGGTGTTTGTTTCCTGGGACAAGGGGATCTCTTTTGATGTGGGAGTGATGATTAAGCCAAAATATGTGGCCCTTTGAGTGATTAGTTGAGCCTTTTTCTGTGAAACCCGATATCCACAGGTAGCCTGGAAATTTAGCAACTGGACAGTATGAATTATGCAGTCTTACTGGGTTGGACTACAGAGCAGTAGATCATCAACATACTGAAGGACAATTCTAGGACTTAGAGTTTTTTTATAAGTCTGATTGGAGGGCCTGACTAAAGAAGTGGGGGCTATCCTGGAAACCTTGAGGGAGGACTGCCCATGTAAGTTGCTGGGCATGTCCGGTGTTGGGATCTGTCCATGTAAAGGCAAATAGTTGTTGTGAGGATGGGTGTAGGGGAATGGTAAAGAAAGCATCTTTTAGATCTAAAACTATGAAAAAGGTAGTTGATGGAGGGATGCGGGATAAAAGAGTGTAGGGATTTGGTACTACAGGGTGGGTGGGAATAATTGCTTCCCAATAATTGAGGCATTGGTGGTCTTGCACTAAGCGAAAGGAGCCATTGTGTTTTTGACAGGAAAAATAGGGGTATTGTATGGAGAGTCAGTAGTAATTAAAAGATGAGCAGATAGAAGGCAAGAAATAATAGGTTGGAGTCCTTGAAGGCTGGTTGGGCTCAATGGGTATTGGGGAATGGTGATAGAGTGAGAAGGATCTCTCAATGAGATTTTATGGTGGATGGTAGGTAGATATTTTTGGAAATTTTGCGTCCTATATATCTGGGTCTATTGGGCATAAATGTTTTGGGGAATTTTATCATCTAATTGGGGGGAGGGTAAGGTAGATAGGTGTAAAATAAGATAAGGATAACTATCTGTAAGGCTGTCAAGTCATATGGATGATTTGTGGAATAAATCCCTACCCACAAGGGCGTGGGACATTGTGGAATAACCAGAAAGGAGGGAGAAGGAAAGTTTTTCCAAAATGGCAAAATGGGAGGCCCTTTTGGCGTTTTCAGGGATTCCTTTCATGCCAACAACTGAGACAGAGGAAGAGAGCAAAGGTCCAGAGACTTCAGTTAAAACCGATAGACTCGCCCCAGTATTCAGAAGAAAGGAGACAATCTTACCAGACATTGTCCCTTTTACCCAGGGTTCCTTGGGCTCTCTGGCAGTGGGGATGATGAATGCCAGGCCCTGTCAATCAGCAGATGATTAGGCTATTAGAGACGAAAGTTCCTGAGGAGGCCGTCTAGGGGCTCAAGGGTGGGATGGCCTAGAATGAGGAGGGTGTCCATGCTGAGGACATTCCCACTTCCAGTGGCCACATTGCCCACACGTTGGGCAAGGCCATTTTGAAGGCCATGGATCTGGGCACCCTTTAGCCCAATGTCTGCCCTTGCCACACAGGAAACAATTACTGGTTGGGGGGGCTTGTCTGGACCAGGATTTTCCCGTCTCTGGATAATGGAGGTAAGTATTTGATATTTTGGGCATAAATGCTTTTCTCTTTGACTTTTTTGTTCCTCTTCTTTGTTGTTGAACACCTTGAAGGCAGCATTTAGAAGATTCCTAGAAGCGTTCTGAAGACCCTCCTTCATCTGTTGTAACTTTTTCCATATGTCGGGGGCAGATTGAGAGATAAAATGTAAGTGTAAAAAAGTCTGCCCCTCCCTTGACTGGGGATCCATATTTGTATATTTTGTCATGACCTCTCTGAGCTGGGATAGGAAAAGGGCAGGAGTCTCCTCAGGCCCCTGGGTTACCTCCCTCAGTTTATCATAATTGACTGCTTTTTGGGCATTTCTATCCATACCCGCCAGGAGGCAGGAGACCATGTGGTCTCTGATATTAAGGGAATTATCTCCCTGCTGGTAGGTCTATCCGGGGTCAGGTCTGGGAACGGCCTCAATGCCCACCGGGTGGGTTCCAGGGCACTGGCAATGGAGCTCACATGCATGGGCTTCTGCAGTCAGCCAGATGAGCTCCTTCTCATGACGGTTTCAAATGGAGGTAAAGATGATATACACATCCTGCCAGGTCAAACTGTATTGCTGGGTGGCTTGAAGGAAACCCAGGTGGAATCTTTAGTGGGGTCCTCAGAGAAAGTTCCTAGTCGCTCTTCCATTTGTGCAAGGTCAGACATAGAGAAGGGCACATGATGCAGATGATTTCCTGGGGCCCTGCAACCTCCCTTAAGG
This sequence comes from Glis glis, assembly GCA_004027185.1. NCBI lineage: Eukaryota > Metazoa > Chordata > Mammalia > Rodentia > Gliridae > Glis > Glis glis. The sequence goes on along the minus strand of PVJS01001020.1, from coordinate 25,465 downwards.
GCAAGATGGCATGAGACTGAGTGTGGGTGGGGAGAAAGGGAGAGGGGGCTTGGGTGGTCATGGAAGGAGGATTAGGCAGCAGTGGTAGAGGAGGATTAGGGGACACTGGAGAAGAGACAGGGATGAGTGTGAAGATGAATTAGGGGACAAAGAGTCTCCGGAAGATGGTTGGCAGGGTATAGCGAGGATGGGGGTTGGCAGTTGGGTAGGCAGAGTCTTGTTGGCTGGATCAAAGAGATCGGGGGAGTTTTTTTTTTTTCTGGGAAGTTTTGTGTTGAGGAGAAGGGTTTGGCAGGGAGAGCAATTTTTATAGTGAGGGCTGAGAGCAGGGAAGGAAAAAAGCTTGAATATAAAGGGCCTTCTGCCATTTGCCATTTTGGATAATGAAATTGTATAAGTTTGTAGGCTTTTGGGGTTGAATGCGCCATTTTCAGGCCATTGGCTCTTGTTATCTAATTTATATTGTGGCCAGGCTGTGTTACAATAAAAAATGAGGTGTTTAGGCCACCTTCAGTCCCAAAGTGGAGAGATGTTTTAGAAGGCATGCCAGGGGAGATTCAGGGGGAATACGAGAAATTTGGGGACCCGTGGGGCAGGTAAGACACAGTGCTGGAGGGCAGACACGGGCGTTCACATGGTGTCCCAAGTGAAGGTGGCGGGAGCTGGGACCATCTGTCAATGGATGGGGATGGGCCAGAAACAGAAAATCAGGTGTCCCTGAATTTTCTATTTTGGGCAGAAGGGAGGGAGTCCCGGAGCCTCCTGGATACCTCACGAGGCAAGTGGAGGCAGGACTTAACAAACCTGAATCTGTGACCAGTGCTGGGCAACTGGATCCAGATCGGAAATGGAGCCGTGCAGAGAAATGAAAGGAAGGGGAGGGAGAGGGGTTTGAACATGCCTGCCAGAACGCCCAAACGGGCAGTCTGAGAGTGAGCCTTGTCCCTGGAGTTTTGGACAAGTAGCCTCAGCCAGTCTTTGCAGTCCTGCCGGGGCTTTGTCTCACTCCAGCATGACCCATTTGGCCTTACTCAGGAGGAAAGAGATGGGGTCGATGGGAACACTCTGACAGGCAGTCAGAGGGAGAGCCTTAAATCAGGAGTTTGGGGTAACCCTCTGAAGTGTAGCCTCAGCCAGGGTCCCTGCAATCCTGCCTGGGTCTCGTCTCACCCTCACATGATTTGTGGCTCCATAGGAGAAAGAGAAATGGTACTGATCCATTGGAGGGTGGCCAGCCAAAAATCTCTCAGGGTCTGGGAGTTAACCCAGGATGAGCTGCCGTTGCCCACTCCTTCCCAGGTTGGAAGAGAGACCTGGCCGCCAATTCTCTCCCGGGTTTCGGCACCAAATGTTAGAAAACATAGGGACAAAGTGACACGGCTGGACAGCAAGGAACAGGCTTTATTGGGGATAAAAGCCTGGGAGAGATCAACTGACCAGGGAGAGAGCTGCCAGAGTCAGAGCCCCCTTTCTTACAGACGTGGGACGTTTTTATGGGGTTAGGAGTGGGTAAGGGTGAAGGAACAGTGAGGTAAGTTGTAGATTGGTGAGTTTGAGGTCAGCCATGTCTGGTGAAGTTCTTGGCCAGGAGGCAGGGTAATGGTCAGGGGCGTTTTGTATTCACACCGTTTCTTTAGTCTGGGTTCCAGGTAGCCTTTGGCTAAAGTCCACAGAGCCTATACACACATACACGTGCGCACACACACACACACACATACACACACACACACACACACACGCACACACACACACACCCATCCTACAACTTAGTTCTTTCCTTTCAGAGCCATCCCTGCCCAAGACTTCCTTGCTGTTAGAATGAGCATCTCCTTTGGAGTAGTGTAATAGAATGTGGCACTTCTTGATAAAAATAGAACACATCGATGTCTGCCTGGTGGGCAGGCTCACAGCCTGGTTCTTTCTCAGCTTTCCACATTTGTAGTTTTTAGTGCCAAGACAGTTCTGCTGCTCAGGGCCTCCAGCCTTGGCTCTGCTAGATGAGGAGGCCTTTCCCAGCTCGGTTCTGCTCACCACAGAGCCTGGATCAGCCTTTCCCTCCAGCCCTGCAGTGCTCCTGCACACTCATCCCGTGAGGTCCAGCTGGCTCATCTGCTCCTCACCCATCAGATGCGGCCAGGGCCCTGGCTTAGAGGCTCCCGTCCTTACAGCTGCTCATCTGGCCAGGGGTTCCTCTGGGCACCAGGGCCTGCCCATTATCTGTGGTGGCACCAGGTGGACATGGCATCGCCCTATGACCTGCCCACGCTGCCCTCCCTCCCTCTGGTCCTGGGTTCTTCCTGTCTAAACTACATGGAGGACAAGGGGCAGTTCTTTAGAGACAAGAATCACCTCCCATCTCAAGGCATGAAGAGTCTCAGCCCAGGCCTGGAGACCTGAAGGAGGAGGTCGCCAGGCCTCAGAGCCCAAGCAGCAGTGCAACACCACAGAGCTGGGTGAGGAACAAGAACTGGCACTGGCTAAAATCAGCCTGCAGCCTGACTGTGTCCCCAAATGCTGCAGGGATCCTAGGGAACAGAAATGGAAATGGAGATGGGAGCACCATGTTTCCCCTCCCTCTGCAGAAGAAGACCAGTGGGGTAGGGAAGTGGAAAACCAGATGAAAGATTACTGCCTGCAGCTGGCCTCCTCCCATTGCCCAGTGCTCTCCTGCCACACTCCTCCACCCCACTGCCCAACCTTCAAGGTCCCATAAGCAGCTGGGAGCCCCCTTATCTGCTGACATTTCAGAATTACCAGGATATTGTTTAATCATTTGGATTACTCCAAATCCTCCTGAGACACTCTACAGAGAAGTACAAAGAAGACAGTCATGACCAGAGACCCCCCAGCCAAAGGGAGCCGCCATGTGCGTTTTACAATTCTTGTTTTGTTTATGTTCAGCCCAACTCCCTCCCTCCTTTGTAAGTCCAGTGCAACTTGCCTATAGATATACTTTTTAAAATCCCCGTTCTTTGTATTTGATGTCACATCCTAAGCCTTTCCTCGCATCCTTAGAGCTCTTTGTAACATCACTTAGTGCACACACATCACCCTCTAACATCAGTGTGTGGCAAGTCATTTAGTTACACCTGGGCACCTCTCTTCCTTTGAATTTCCTGAAGGCCAAGGTGCAGGATCTCAGCGGCTCCTTGATGGCGCCTGCTCCCTGAGCCAGGTCTGGGAAAAATCCTGAACCCCAACACCTGTGTTAGTTTCCTGTGGCTTCTGGAACCTGGCTGCCTTCGAACAATACACATTTATTTATACAGTCTGGAGGTCAAAGCACAAAATGGGCTTCTCTGGGCTGCAACCAAGGCAGGGCCGTGCTCCTCCTGAGGCTCTAAGGGAGGATTCCTGGCCTTCTCCAGCTTGGGGCCCCTTCCTCCATCATTAAGGCCAACAGAGCAGTCTGCTTAAATCTCTCTCTGCTTCCCACTTTGCCTCATCTTTTCTTCTTCTGGTGTCGGGCCCCCCTCTGCCTCCTTCTCATAAGGACCTTTTGGGATGACTTTTAGGGCCACTTGGATAATTCAGGGTCGTCTCCCCATGTCAAGATCTGTAAGTTAATCACATCCGCAAATGCATTTTGCCACACATGGCAACACTCACACACTCCAGAGTTGAGGACCTAGACCTCCCGGAGAGCATCGTCCAGCAGGGTCTGCAGCCCAGTTTCCAATTTGCAACCTGGGGGCTGACAGGTGTGACCTCGGTCCTTTTTCTCTGTCCCCTGTGGTTTGATTGCTGGAGGGGCTGTACCATGCTGCAGGCTCCCTTGATTACAGCTACTCGAGAGCAAGGCCATGGAACCCATCTTGTCTCTCTCCATCTGCAGGCCGTACCTCAGGGGCTGGGCCTTGCGAGTGGCCATCGCAGTATTTGTCAAACCAGTGAATATATGCTTGATGAGAACAATCAATGCAGGAAATGAATGAGACAGGGGCTACAGGTCCAGAATTTTAAGTCCAAAGGCAGCTGAACACCAGTGGGTGGCTGAGGGATTTATGCAGAAGCCATTGGTACACGTGAGAACTGACCCATCTGGCCACACTGCAGGGACCAACTGTCCCACGCCTACAAGGGGAGCCAGAAGGTCGGCAATAGCTAGCATGAGGTGCAAGATCTTGGCCAGCTCTGCTCCCAACCCCTGAATGCAAGGAGAGGGGACGCTGCTTCACCTCCCATGCCTCACAAGTGTCTTGGGCCCACGATAACCTGGGACTTCTCAGGGAAAGAAATCCTAAGCTTTGCTAAGTTGACACAGCATGAATCCCTCTCAAGGGAGCCACAAATGGCTCCCTGGTTTCAGGCAGGGAGATGAGCAGCTTCCAAGCTGAGATGTTCTCACCCTCTTCACCCAGGAATCCTTTTCAGCTTCCAGATGTCCCAGTGACCACGACAGCTAGACTTGAAAGCAGTCTGCCCACCCCCCTCTTCTCCTGTGATTTGTGTTGAAACAAATTATTATTGTAGACTTCTTTAAGGTCATTTTATTCTTCTTTGCAAAGTGATTACTTATCTAGAGAAAAATGCCATTAGCCATGTTCCTAATTTTACCAGTATGTAGAAACTTCTCCCCCCTCCCCCACAGGTTGAGGTGAATAGACCTGAATGTGGAGGTCAGGTGAGTTAATTTTCAGCAAGAATGTGGTTGGAATGGACTGCCTGTGACAGATATGGTTTCCCACTTAAACTGAATAAATGTGTCTTCCTACAACAAATGTGCTAATGAATGCAGTTTTCGATGACAAACACTCCAGGTTCAAGGGCCTTGGGACTATGACAACAAACCCTTCAATATTACTGGAAAGTTCTTGCCCTTCTTAGCAAAGGGACTGAGAAACTCAACTCCATGGTGACAAGATGCAGAATAAGTGTGTGTTAACTTCACTTTTAGGCTTGTAGGTATGCTTGCTTTGCTTTTTCTAACATGACAACTCGGGGGGGAGGGCATCTCCAGTCACCTGCCATTTGTCTCCCATGCTTTCCAGGTTCCTAATGACACTCCGACTTCAGTGTGCCTCATTCCAGCTGAGCACAGGTTATAGCCCACGGGGGTACTATCCTTAGCTAGAGAATGTCCCCTGAAGTGCTCATGCATTCATGTTCAGAGTTGATGTAATTAAGCATGAGGGTTGTAATATCATTAGTGTGAGAATCCACTGTGATGGATTTACTGGGTGGTAACCTAGGCGGGTGGGGTGTGGTTGGCGAAGGTGGGTCCCTGGGGATGTAGCCTTAGGGATTGTGCTTTTGCCTTTGAATCTCCTTGTTTGCTTGTGTGCTCTCTTGCTTCTGGCCTCCATGATGTGAGAGCAGAGCCCTTGCTCTCTCCCTGTCTCTGCTTCCTGCCGCCATGCCCTGAGCTCCACAGATATGACCCAGCTTGACATGGACTGAAACTCAGTGACCTCCAAAAACTGTGAGCAAATCTTCCTTCTTCTACGTTGTGTGGTCAGTTGTTTGGGATTATAGCAGTGAGACAATTGACCAAGACAGGGGGCTCTATTTTGTTTCCATTCTACATATTTTATTCTCATGTGCCTGTGGGCTCCTTCCACCCAACCCCTGGGCAAATGCTCATCTGACTTCCCTTATAGTCACATAACAAGGAAGACAACAATAAAAACAATAAGAAGAGAGGTGTTTACCATCCACAGAGCATTTTCTGTGTGCTTCTCTTATATGCATTATCTCTAATGATCAGAATAAAATAGTACTATTCTCCTTTTGCAGATGATGAACTGAAAATCAGATTGGCTAAGAATTTGCCCAACATTAGCTCAGCATTCAGGCATCAGAGATGGATTTGAAGCTCAGGTCTATTCTGCCAGTTGTGGTTGCAGATGAGGTGGGACTTAAAGAGAAAAACCTTCACAAAACTCAGAAGAGCAGAGTGTGGAGCGAGCTAATCGTAGAAGAGAAAGCCAGAACCCAGAGAGGTAGAGCCAAGTCCAAGGTCACACAGCCCCAGAGTCTCAGCAGTGGGTGTTCTGGGTCTTTGTGCTCTTTTTACATCATCCCTTGCTGCCCATTCCATTTGATTTGGAGTGGGAGGGTCTGAGTGGAGCCCAGGAGGAGGGCATGCTGCAGGCTTTACATCTCATGGTTTTCCCCTACTCACAGGAAGTCTTTTTGGACTTCCTGTGAGTCTTAGGTAGACTGCCACTTAGACCTGAACCAGCACCTGGGTAGGTTTTACTATTCTGGGGAGGTGACAAGGGATATATTAGAAGACACAACATGTCAAGAATTTTTCATAAAGAAAAAGTTGAGGAAAATAGAATCGAACCAGAACAACTGCACCACATTTAGGCTGAGCACCAAATGAGCTTTTTACCAAAGTCAGAAATCCATCAACGAGGCCTGGACCTCTGACATGGAAATGGAATGGTGGCCTCTTGCTGTCTGGTCTGGTCTTGCAAAAATCGGGAGTTGCAAGGACCAAGCAGCTGCTGAACAACAGAGAGGAATGATTCAGCAGCAGGGAACAGAGAGCCTGGCTCATGTGTCTGAAATGAGAAGGGCTTATTTTTATCACCAAACAGAAGCTTCTGAGATTGGTCCATTGGCTTCACTGAACTGGCATCCCTATTATCCATTTTCCTCTCCTTCATTCTGGTAAGATACTTATCCCAGCTCTGAGCATCAATATCTGTGCCACATGTAAGTACAAAAGGAGAGGATGGAGCTGGGTATGGTAGTGCATGCCTGTAATCCCAGTACTTGAGAGGTTGAGATAGGAGGATGTCAAGTTCGAGGCCAGCCTTAGCAATTTAGCAAGATCCTTGGCAACTTAACAAGACCCTGTTTCAAAATAAAAATTAAAAGGGCTGGAGGTGTAACTCAGAGGTATAATGACCCTGGGTTCAACCCCTGGTGCCCCCCAAAAAGGAAAGGATAGGTGCAAAAATGGGGCCCCCACCATGCTGTGGTACTTTTTCCTCAGAGCGGCTCAGTCCTCAGGCTGGATTCTCTCATGGAAGCAGAATGGCCCCACAGCACCGGGCCTTACACTGATCCTGCACATAAGCTGTGGGCTTTGTTGACACTTCTTGCCAATGCATATTAAAAATTTCTCTCAAGCTTAACTACTCTCTGCATCCAGACCCGTGGCTCTGATCCTGTTTGGTTGTATCAGTGAGCTACTGCCGCATAACAAGCCTCTCCAACACGTAGTGGCTTGAAACAACAGCCATGTTTTGTTGCTCATGAGTCCTTGGGTCAGTGCTGTGGTTCTGCCAGTCTGGGCCTGACTTGACTGATCTTGGCTAGGCTTGCTCTTGTGTCTACACCTGCTGTATGTTGGCTGGTGCTAGAATAGTCTGGACAGGATGAACTGGCTCTCCATCATGTGCGTCTCATCCCGATGGGTAACTTGGAGCACATTTCCATAGCGATGGTGACACCCAGGCATGTGAAGAGTGGATGTAGTGGAACCTAGTTCTGCATTGAAAATTTAACAGGAAAAAAGGAATCTCTTATGTTTACAAGGCATGGATAATTGCTCGCCAAAAGTTTTCACACAGTGTCTAACTCTATCCTCACAATGGTCCTGTGGAGGAAGCAGCATCAACCCTATTGCACAGCAGACAAGACTGAGGCTGCAGAGTGAGAGAATTTGCCCAAGATCATGTGGTTACCAAGTGGCAGAGCCAGGATTTGAACCCAGATACTGCCTGACTCCAAATCCACTGAGCGGATGAAACCAGAGTGACACGAAATAGGGGTCCCTGGATGGACACATGGCGAAGGCAAGACTGGGAGAGGTGACGGCCTGAGGTCACCAGGGTCTTCTGACACTTGGTAAACTATCTCCCTATTATGTCCTCTCTCTTCCAGAGACAGCAGGTGATTTCCTCCAAAGCAACCACAAGTGGAAACGGGCTTGGCATTCGGAGCTCCCTACATGGGCTCGACTCGACTCTGGAGGAAAGAAAATAGATTCTTCCCTGTGCAGCAAAGCCCCCACTGTGCCTCCTATCTTGGGCTGTGGAAGGTACATTTCCTGCAGTTTTTTACCCTAACTGAAGCAGGTTAATGTCACTTCTGAACGTAGTTTTTTGTCAGCTTGGTAGATTCAGCTCAGTTCCACAGGTCTAGTGGGCATTGCCTCCATGTGTGGGGCCAGCAGGATGCAGGGAAGCAGGGCTCCCATCAAACCTCCTCCTGATCTCAGCACAGCACAGCACATCGCACACCTGTGTGGGCCTGGCCCCATGCTGGGGCACTTTGCCTATATGATCTTATAACTTCAGAGCAACTCTGCAAGACAGGCCTTATCATTGTCCAGACAAGGAAACTGACTTGGACTGAGGCTCAAAGAGGTTAAGTGACTCACCCAAGGTCACAAAGCTAGGGAGTGGCAGGCTGAAACCCCACCTTTCACTGGGGCAATACTCACTCCCTGTGATCCAAATGATGAGTCACTCGAGTGCTCTGAGAATTCTCCCGTGGACTTCTATTACCTGTCACCTGTTTAATGCCCAGGCTCAGAGGTGGAGTGACATGGCCCAGTCACTACTGCAATTCAGGGGCCACCTCCTGCCTTGGGGTAGACGCTCTGTCATGCTGTCCCACCTCCCTTCAGTCACTCCCCTGAACATTCAGGGACACTTACAGTATGCCTGGTGCTGCGTGCAAGGCACTCTGGGAAGGGGAACAAGGACCCAGCAAATCCTTACAATTTGTCCAGAACTCCTCAGGTGTAGGACCCAGTGACGTGCTGGAGGCCATGGCTAGCTTCTGTGCTAAGCCAAAGCTCCCTGGACAGCTTGCACTGTTCCCCTGGGACTTCCCTTCTTCAACTGTTAAATGGCAGGACAATGCTACCTGTCCATGGGTTTTGGTGGAGACGAAACAAGACAGTGGATATAAACCATCGAGCTCAGGGCCTGGTCTATGAGCAGCGCTTGACCAACAGAAGCTCTGTTGAGCGTGCGTGGTCACCAGTCACATTGGACATCCAGCCTGCAGCAGGAACAGGCCTGGCTTCTCACTGAAGCCCCGTCAACCCTGGCTGAGCGCAATGCTGGACAAGATGGTTTCTTTACAGAGGACAGCGAGGCCCGGGCAGGGATGTGGGCTCACGTTCAGCAAGCGAGTAGTGGCATAGCCAGGATCGGCCTGGCTCCAGATCCAGTGCTCCACCATCGCTCTGACTTGGAGGTGCAGGCCGCATCTTGCAGGCAGGTAGGTGGGGGGAAAGTCTTCTTGTGACTGGCTCTGTCTTGGCAGGACCCCGCCTGGTTCCTCTCCCTGAGAAGCAGGGGTGGGGACTGGGGAGAGGCTGCACAATATCTACAGAGAAGACCTGCTGAGCACTCTGCCTGCAGCCTCTCTGCACCCCCGCAGCTGCCTGCTGCCCCAGAGGCTCTGGGCTTGGTTGGGGGTGAGGGCCCTGCCACCCTCCCTGTGCTCAGGACTCTAGTAATGGACCTAGCCTTCCTGGACCTGAGCTCCAGCCACAAGCCCAACCCCCTCCTCTCATTCTCTCTGGGCTCACCTAGGACCTCCTACCTCAGTCTATGGCCAGAGACCCCCTGGGGAGCCCAGGTCACCCCCACCATTAGCTCATTTAGGAGCTTTGACAATCTACCCTTGCTCGTTAGTAATGGTTCTATCCCATCCATGCCACTTTTCCGTGAGTTGAAATTTTCCCCCGATGGGCAGTAACTGCTATGAAGACAGATAATGACCATCATCGAGATGTATTTTTCTGTGTGTGTGTGTATTTTCAAAAAAATGTTACTAGCACATCAAAGTGGTGATGATCCCTATGGTTTTGATTAGGGTGGAACTATAAAGTGTAGGAGTATCAAAGTCCACCTTTCTTTGCAGACTGTGGGGATGACAAGTGGAGTTCTGAAGCAGGACGGTGATGTTCTATGGTTCCAGAGGTAGATGCTTGTTCGAGGCAGATCCCAGGCCGGACCCTGCTCTCCTGAATCCCGTGCCCATTGTGGGGTATTTGCAGCAGCAGTCCGTCGACCAGTGGGATCTACTGTTCATGGAGAGCCTTCTGCAGGCCAGGACTGCTCTGCGGATCGACAGTCATGACCACTGGGTCTTCGCAGCAGCCTGCAAGATGGGCCTCCTTGTCCCTCATCTGTACTTACGTGAACAAGACTGAGCCAGCGAGAAAATGGGACCAAAACCCAGGCAGACACGTGGCTGGAGCCAAACCCAACCCCTATACGTGGTCTGGTCACGGTGTAGAGCCCCAGTTTTTCGCTTGTTAGTATCCCCAGGGCCTGGCACATAGCAGAGGCTTCGGCAGTGATTGCTGAGTGAATGATGGATCATGGTTTCTGATTTTCCCTTAGACTTGGAGAAGAAGTAAGTAGCCGTGCTTCCAGTAGCTTCTTTGTTCCAGAAACTGTCCTCAGCCAGGCAGTTTTGTTTTGTTTTGTTTTGTCCCAGAAACTGCCCTGTAGCCTCCTCTAGGTGGGGATGAAGATCCCACTGGGTCAAAATGCAGAATCTTGCTGAGTGGTGGCATAGACCTGTAATCCCAGTATTTGGGAGGCTGAGACAGGAGGATCACAGGTTTGAGGCCAACCTCATCAACTTAGCAAGGCTCTCAGCAACTTACCAAGACTCTGTTTCAAAATAAAAAATAAAATAGGGCTGGGGGTGTAGTTTGGAGGTAGAGTGCCTGAGTTCAATCCCAGTACCACACACATGCATGCACACACATACACACAGTGCAGAAGCAGACAGATGGCCCAGAGTCACATATAAATTGCTTCCAGTGATCCAGGGAAGTGGTGAGAAAACAGGGAAACCGAGTGTATCCATCAGCATTCTTGCAGCCATATCTAAATATCTGACCACACAACTTAGAGGAAAGAAGATTTATTTTCTTAGGTTTCCGGGTTCAGTCCATGTGAGGCCGGGGACCACAGATCTCAGGGCATGGCAGCGGGAGGTGGAGGGAGAGCACATGGGCTATGCTCTTAACATCACAGAGGCCGGAAACTAGAGAATGAGCAGGGGGAGGAGGAACCCTTTATATAATCCCCAAGGCTGCACCCCCAGGGACCCACCCCTGGCCACACCCTACTGGCCTATTGGGTACCACCAAGGTAAATCCATTACAATGTATTTATTCACTTCTGGGATCAGAACTCTCATGACTCAATTATATCAGCTGCAAACATTAAGTGGGCTCTTTAGGGGACATTTTACATCTAACTATAACACCGATCAAAGAAGCAGCAGAGGAAGGAGGTTGAGAAGAGGCTGCCGGCCGTGTGGCTCTATTCCCCACCTCCCTAGCTGGCTTCCACCCTGTGGTCCAGTGCTCTCTGGCTCTTATCCATCAATCTCTACTTGTCTTTGCCAGTTACCAATTCATCCTTGCTGGAGGTTAATTTGAATTTTGGTGTTAATAAGCAGGTAACTAGCTCTGCATGAGATGACACCTGTGGGGTTAGCTGATAACTGTAGTTGAACTAAGCTTTTAGTTGAAAAACAAGTTAACTACTAATTTGGTGTTTCCTGACCATTTGCCTTGAGTTCATACCGAGGTAGTAAGTTCTCAAAGATCTGCTTCAGAATGGGCTTGGGCTGTAGCTCAGTGGTAGAGTGCTTGCCTAGCGTGGAGGAGGCCCTGGGTCCAATCCTCAGCACAGCCTAAATGAATAAATGCTGGGCATGGTGGTGCACACCTGTAATCCCAGTACTTGGGAGGCTGAGACAGGAGGATTGCAGGTTAGAAGCCAGCCTCAGCAACTTAGGAAGACCCTGTTTCAAAATAAAAAATAGGGCTGGGTGTGTAGCTTGGAGGTAGAATGCCTCTGGGGTTCAACCTTCAGGAGAGAGAAAGAGAGGAGAGGGGAGAGGGAGGAGAGGGAGGAGAGGAGAGAGAGAGGAAGAGGAAGAAAGAAAGAGAAAGAAAGAAAGAAAGAAAGAAAGAAACATGGTGCTGTTAAAACCAGCACACTCCAGGAACCCATCCTGAATTCAGGGACTCAGGCTCAGCACCCACTGGAATGACCTGGGAGCTTTAAGGAGTCTCCACCTCTAGAGACTGATTTGCTCCATCTGGGACGCAACTTGGGCACTGGGATTATAAATAGCTTCCTGGTGCTTTTGATCAATGTGTGGCCCATCTGAGAACTTGCATCCTTGCTGCTCAAGGTGTCATCTCCAGATGGGCAGCATTGGTCTTACCTGGGAGTTGTTAGACATGCAAGCTCAAGCCCCATCTCACACCTACTGAATGCAATTCTGCATTTTCACAAGATTCCCATATACATTGCCATCTGGGAGATGCTTGTTCTGGAAGATCACACATGTTCAAGACCCCGAAGAATGAAGTCATAATGGAGAGATAATAAGTGGAGAAGATATTTTTGGGAACCAGTCCTGTCCCTGGAGGCTTCTCCAGTCACACCATTATGGGGATTGTGGACTCAGCAAAAGTAAGCTGGCTCTGTGTGAAATGAGCTGTAAAGAGTTACATAATTGTGGATTTGTGGTTGTCGTCGTTGAGCAGGGGAAAAATGTGAGTCCACAATCTGCATCCTTTATTGCTTTATTTTAGACCCAATGACGTTAGGAGCTTTCGGCATTGTATATTGTAGCTTCTTGCGCTGTTTCAAGCCAGGTTCTTTTTCCTGGGCATGGCCAGGTTCAGTCTTTGACCTTAAGGAAGGTAATGAGGTTAGGGCAGATGGACTGGTGGGACATGTCCTCAGGGACCTCCGTTGGGCTCTGGGGGCCACCACTTTCTTTCCAGAGTGGGTATAAAGTAATCCTTCCAGCCTGCTGTGGCATCTTGCCCAGTTGCAAGCAGGCCCACTGGGCTCTAGAGGTGACGTTCACACCAGGTTATCGAGTCCGATGTACCGAGGTCCTATGAGGATAACTGGATTCTCCAGGGCCAGTGAGCGTGTCAGTCCTTGTCTCTTTCTGTGATTTGCAACACTATCCACCAGCCGCCCCTCCTCTCTGCCCAGTCCCCTCCCCTGTCTATCAGGTATTGATTGCTGAGAACAAATTACTATGATTTTAGCAGCTTAAAACAACACACATCTACTGTCTCATGGTGTCTGGAGTCAGGAGTCTGGGTGAGGCTTAGCTATGTCCTCTGCTCAAGGATTCCCCAGGTGGAGCAAAAGGTGGGCGACCGGGCTGCATTCACCCCAAATACTCAACTGGAGAAGCACCTGATTCCAAGCTCATGTGGCTGTTAGCAGGATGTGTGTCCTTGTGCTCGTGGGACTGAGAGCCTCCTTTCCTCTGGCCGCCAGTTGGAGGCCATGCTCAGCTCCTAGAGGCTCTGCGTGCTTCTAGCCACATGGCCTTTCCCAACAAGCCCTTCACATCCTCGAAGCCAGCAAGGGAGAGTCCCAGCCAGATGGGCACCATCACCTTATAGGATGCAACTACGCAGGCGCATACATCCTGTGCATCATGTCGCTTCTGTCCTGTAATTCATAGATTGGAAGAAAGTCATGGGTCACACCCACACTCAAGGAAGGGGACTATGCACTGGCATGGATTCCAGGATCAGGATGGTTGGAGGCATTTAGAAGCCGCCTACCAGCCTTTACAATCGATACCTGAGCTACCCTGAGCTCCTAGCAACTGCCTAAGCCTGCCAGGTGCCTCACGCCATTCTGCCTTAGCACATGCTGTTCCCTCAGCCTGGAATTCCGCCCTCTATCTCTGCCTACCTCACCCAGAGGCCTCCATTCAGGTGGCATTACCTTTGGGCACTTGTCATCAGCACTCAAATTGCTGTTGGTTTCTTACAACACTTATCAGCATGCGTGGCAACTCTGTCAGTCCCTTCTCTGCCCACCCCTGCCAGTACCTCATGTAGAATCTACACAGGGCTTGGCACATTGTAGATATCCAATGCACATTTGTTGCATGAGTGAATGAATAAATGTAATACTGAGCCCTGCTTGGAAGTGAGACCTTGACCCTCAGTTCTGGGCCCTGCCCCTCTCAGAGGCTGGGAGGTGGTTCTCTCCTGGGAGCCCCTACGTCATCTCAGTAACGGGACTGGTGTCAGGTCTGCTGTCCCCGACTTTGAAATAACTTTTCCCTGCAACTCTCAGGTGTGCTTTTCTGGAACCCCTCTCGCTGTTCTCCGCCTTCCTCCTCCCCTGCCTCGGAACTCCGTGGCCCTGCCAAATGTTGGGACCTCATTATTAAACCAGGAGCTGCCTTACATTACCCCCGAGTCTACAGATGGAAAACAGGAGCTTCCACCTCAAAGGAGGACGGGCGCAGAAAAGGCTCTTGGAGATGTTGACTGTCAAGGAGAGGAATACAGCGTTTCATCTGCATGAGTAATGGTTTCCTCTGCAACTGGGGAGACGGCCGATTTACATCCCCGGCACGTTCACTCTGGGCCCAGCTCGGCTGCCTTTGTGAAGTCTAGTCACAGATTTCTTTTTCTTCCTCTCCTGCTTAGAATTGGTCAGAACAGAAGCTGGCAGGTGCGGGGGCGGGGAGAGGCTCTGGGGCCCGCAGCCTGCAAGGAGCGGACTCAGGAAGACGCGTGGGCAGAGGGGAAGCCGGGCCGGGTACTGGGTGAGCAGGGAGGCTGGGAAGCCCGTGTTGGGAAGGCAAAGGTCTGCTGTGGGTCCTCTTTCCTTCATCGCCCATTTGATCCACTAGCCAGTCCTCCAAAGCTTAAACCCATCCCAGTCACTTCTCCATAGTGTCTCCACTACTCAGGCCAGGGCACCGCCCCTTCAGCTCCCTCCCTGTGGCGGTCTGGTCTCCTGCTCTCAAAGCCCGCAGCACCTTCTCCACATCTGCCCTGATCTCCTTCATCTGCAATCAACTGTTGCTTCCTGTGACTTCTCAGAGCCCTTGGAACAAGACCTTGACCTGCTGCGAGGCCCCGTGTGCCCGGCTGCCTGTCCCCACCTCTTTCTCTCATCTAAGATGGCTCTCCTTACTGCTTTTCTGTTCCTTCAGGCTTGTCCGCTTCTGGGACCTTCTCACCGTCTCTCTGTCTCCTGGGAATGTGTCCTCAGATCTTGCAGTGGGCTCCATCCCAACTCAGAGGTCTCTCTGCTCACACCCGCCTCTCCAAGGGGTCCTGCTTGACCACAGGATCTGACGTGGCGTTTCCTTCCCTCCCTCACCCTCAACCCATTATCATCTGCTTTTCCAACAACCCATTTCACCATCTAGAATTACATGAGTTTTTTTTTTTTAATTAATTGTCTGCTGCTACCACTAGAATAGACATGGATGGAGGCCGTGAGGGACTTGCCTGTCTCATTCTCTGGATCTGCGGCACTAGGGCCATGCTCGGCACGGAGCAGGAGCCCCATAAACACTTACTGGATGGAGACGGAAGCAGAAGGAGGGAGGGAGGCTCAGTGCAAAGGTGGGGCTGGCTCCTCAGTAGGCGGGCGACTATCTCGGCCTGGGGATAACAGATATGGGAGGATTCCCAAGCAATAGTGACAGTCGTGGCAATCACTCCTCTTGTGCTTGGGCTTGCGTTTTAGCTTCTTCTTCTTCTTTTTTTTTTTTTTTTGCGGTACCGGGGATTGAACTCAGGGACGTTCTACCTCTGCGCTACACACCCGGCCCTATTTTTTTATAGTTTATTTTGAAACTGGGTTTCACGAAGTTGTGGAGGGCCTCACTAAGTAGAGAGAGAGAGAGAGAGAGAGAGAGAGAGACAGGGAGAGAGGGAGAGGGAGAGAGAGGGGGAGAGAGAGAGGGAGAGAGGGGGGGAGAGAGAGAGAGAGAGACAGGGAGAGAGGGAGAGGGAGAGAGAGGGAGGGAGAGAGAGAGAGCGAGAGCGAGCTGAGGCTGGCCGCGAACCCGGATCCTCCGGTCTCCGCCTCCCAAAATACTGGGATTACAAGCGTGCGCCACCATGCTCGGCTGCGTTTTAGCTTCTGAAATCGTCTGGAGTGTTTTTTATCAATGCAGGCTGGTTCATTCCAACAGGGAGAATTAGCAAAGGAAGCCACACCATCAAACACTGGAAAGCACACGGAGTGATTCATAGTGCTGGGGAGCCCCCGGAGGAAGGGGGGCGACAGGGGACAGAAAGTAAGAAGCAATACAGAATGAAAACAAATCCGGACCATTTCCATCTCTACTGATTGAATGTATAAACTCCCAGCCATCTCCTACGCCTGCCACGGTGTATGGCTTCACGCAATCGTATAAAATGTTTCACTAACCTTGACACTGAATACAGGACTTCAAGTTATATTTTTAAAGGAGATAAAGATGAGCCTGTATACAGCTAAGAAATCGCTAGCATTCTGGGATCTCTGGTGTCTGGAAGGTTAGGGAGGGTAAAAACCCAGAAGAAAGATTTGAGCACAACAAAAGGTGATCCGAACTGAGACCCCAGCTCACCTGGTTAGCCCACTTTGTCACCCAGAAAACCCTACAAACATTTTAGAGCAAAGACAGCCTTTTTGTACTTGATAAACAAAGGTCCAAGTGATTGCTTCATAGATTCTTTTAATCACAGGTATTCTTTTCCTAAAGGAATGCTTGTATTCCTGATTTATTTCTCATTTCAAGGGGAGAGAGTTACAATATTCTGTTTCTCCACCACCATTCATCAAGATCAAACTCAGGCCAGGCTCCATTACAGTGTTATAGCCCAGGCTTCCCCATGTCATCGCTCGTCCTCACAGCCCTGAGGAAACTGAGGCTCTGAGAGGGGAGGGGCCTGTTCACCATCCTGAAGACAGTATGTTTCAGACCCCAAATCCAAGCGGGGTGTCTCATTCCAAATGAGTGCTCATCAAGATATTCTTGCTTGTAGCAGGCTTGGAGCCATCAACAGGAAGACTGATTCTTACCACACTGATTAGGCACCAGATGTGTGCCAGGCCTACTCTAAGCTCTAAGAAAGTAGAGTTTGCATTTATCCACTTAATATTAGGGAGATTGTTAACAGGAAGCAGGGCCCAAGGCAAAGCCAAGATCAGATGTAGGCCTCTGGTTTCTGCAAAGGATGATTCTGTGTGTGTGTGTGTGTGTGTGTGTGTGTGTGTGTGTATGTGTATGTGTGTGTGTGTATGTGTGTGTGTGTTGGGGTTTGGGCTGGGAGTGGAAGGAGCTCCCTGCATTGTCACTACTAAGGCAGATCTTCTGTGATGGAGGGACTAAGGTGTCTGGTAGCGGCTCGGACCCCAGGGTCTGACCCCAGTGTGTCCTCAGACAGGCTAGACTCACTGAATTCTCAGAGGCGCCAGCATCCTTAATCCACTCTCCTTCTCTGCATCATGAATGAATTGGACTTAGGGCTGGGTGACAGCCGATCTTGCAAGGAGACATAGTTCAAGTTGCTGGGAAAAAGTGGTGACAGATGATGGGCACAGGAGATTTGGCAGTATGTCACATGTCTGTACATTTGGGGGCTGGTCATCGCTTGGCTGCTGTGCCTGACCATTTCCTATAGCAGGTCCCTGTAGTGTAACGAGCATGGACAGACTGCAGGAATCCCTGCTGACCTTTCCCCTGGGAGCTAGGGAGTCCAGCTTGGTGGGTATAGATGGACAGCGGTCACATCTTCTGCTCTGTGTGCTCAGAGAAGCCTCAGTCACCAGCTCTCTAAGTCAGTGGAACACTCAGATCTCTCCGATGAGAAAGGCAGAGGTTGGGGAAAATACACAGTCTCATCAGAAGTGTGGGGGGAAACTTTTGGGATATGATGGATGGTTAGTTTCAACTCAGCCTAGCATTTGAAACCTTATGTCAAAAGGTGAGACCCACCACTGTCAAGATGTAGAAACCAGTAGAAAATCAAAGATGGCGAGAAAACAGGAAAGGCAGGTAGGGTGACACACTGTCAAGATGCCAGGCCAGCACCTGCAGGAAGAATTCACTGTTCACGACAAACAGGAGGGTCACCCCAGGACCTTCAGGACAGTAGTTTCAGTAGAGGGTGGGGCGGGGCAGGTGCAGGAGCAGCAGAAACAAGAGTTTAAGGTCCTCTGTGCTGGGTGGTAGACTGGAGGGACAGGACCTCGGGCCCTTTCCATGAAGTCTGGCTTCAAAGGGAAAGATAATAACACCCAAAGTGCTTACTGTGTGCCAGGCACTGTGCTGAGTACTCAGTACAGGCAGCTCACTTCATGCTCACAACTACACACTGTAGGTAGAGTTATCATTGTACCTCTGTGACAGGTGTTCACATTAGTATATAGCAGAGCCGGGATCCGAACATGGGCAATCTGGCTCCAGAGTCCGTGTCTTAAACCACATTCTATTTTGACATTTGACATGGAAACATGGTTGTGGGTGGGCTGATTTCTGATGGTGGGAGGGTCCTCATGATATCTCTCCCTTCCCAGTGGAAGGGAGAGGTGGTCTAATCTGCCTCCCCCAAAAGCCAAGCCTATTGGCTGGTGTCCCTACGTCCTGAGATGGTTGCTCCAGGCAACCAGGGCTGTAACCTTGTCTATTGGGCATCCCACATATTACATGTGTGCGAGGAGGTCCGCTCATCCCAGAACATCTCCTGGACAACTGGATCCTATAGAGCCTGAGTTTAAATAGACGGCGTTGTTCGTTGTGATGTAGTTTAGAGCCGGGATGTCCTGCATGGGTCATATGAGGGAACAGTCCTTGGTAGTGTCCCTTGGGAGGTTTTCCGAGTGACTAGGGCACATGTGTGCTGCTCATACACTCTAGCCTCATTGCTCTGGGTGAGTTCAGAGGGTTCATGGTGTCGCAGGAGCCAGCTGGGTCTTTGGAATCAGACACACTGAACTAGCTCTGTGGTTTTGGCTAAGTGATGGCCGCTTTCTGAGTTTTGGTTCTTCATCTCTAAAATGAGAATAAGAGCACAGCACAGTTCCCCTGGGGAGCTCGTGACACACGGTGACCTCTCTTCCCTCAACCCAGCCTTCTGTTGGACGCTGGCTCTTTGCAAAGACCCACTTTCTTCTGCTAAGAAGGCTGCCACCGTGCTTCGGGGAACCACCGACTTAAAGACAATTTCTTCCTTCTGGGTCATTCTGATGGACTGAATGAAGAACCATTTAAAACCACGGTTCAAGGAGCCAGGGGGAGGCTGCAGAGGGAAGATGCAGGTGGAGCCCAAACATGTGCTGGGGAAACTGCACTGAGATCAGAAAAAGCCCCAGGCACAGGAGGGCAGCCTCCTTGGCCAATCAGATCGCGAGATTCACCTTGGCGACTCTGCTAACCTGAATAGGCCTGTCACAAAGCAGATCTTCAAAAGAAGACGTGATAATTAGGAGACACCAGGGGACCCTCTGTGCTGGAGGATGCCTCATCTCTCGGGACCCCTCAGACCTCTCTATTTCACTGCAAACTCCATACTCAGGGCCTTTGTTTTAATTGTGAACACTTTTATTTCTGAGGACATTGTTTTATGAGGAGTTGGCAGGAAGGGAGGCTCTGAATGAATTCTATTTCCAGCATACCTTTGGGTTCATGTTGGACTTGGCTGGAATGGTTTTGAACCAGGAAACCATTCGACTAAAGGATATTTCATTCCAACAAGGGTTCACTGTGCCCTTCCAATGTTCTTGGCACGGGTTTGATGCTGGGGACATAGACATGAATAAGAAGTGGTCTCTCTCCCCCAGTTAATAAATTACCATTGACTGAGGACCTACCACATGCCAGGGGCTTTACAAATGTTAATACTGTTCCTTACAACAACCTAATAAGGCAGATACTATCTTTGTGTTATAGGTAAAGAATAGGAAGCTCAAAAAGGTTAAGATTAAGCTCAAGGCCACACAAGGAGAAATTCCAGAACTAAGCTTTGGATTCTGGGCTGTTGGACAGCAAACTCTATACACTTTCAACTGCTTTGGGTCACATCTTTGTCTGGGAGCTAGAGTCTCCTGGAGACAAAGATAAAAAGCCTGAAATACTATCTAGGCAATATGAACCCACATACTTTAAGTCAAGGCCAAGTGAGACTGGTGCTTTTTTAAAAAAATATACTTTTATTGCTGCATTATGTGAGATGATGAGATTAATGATTTAACAGAAGTATGAAGGGAAGGGGTGGGGAGTTATTCTGACTGAAGGGGAAGCAGGAGTCCCTGCTGGAGGCTGGGGACTGTGCACTGTGGGTTTCCTAACTCATTTGCAAATGGAAAATACCTTGCACTGGAGAAACCCACTCTCTCCATTTTTGGGGGGGAGGAAGAAGGAACAAGGAATGTCTGGGCTAAATGAATTTAACCCCGGGTCCCCCTCCAACAAAGCCCAGCCATGAAAGATGAATCTTTCTCTCCCCGTGCACTTCTTGTTGGAGCAGGGAAGCAGTCCAAAGCGCCTCTGTCTGACAGTAATGGAGGCCAAAGTTTGCAGAGGCAGGGCGAGTCTTCAGCTAATGCAGAAAGCCTTGTACCCTCAATTGGGGTTTAGACTGTCTTATCTGAAGGAAAAAATGTCTGTCCTTGGGAGAAGTGCCAACTTACACATCTATTAAAAGAACCGGCAGGCTCACAGCTCTTGCCAATGAAGAATCTTGAATGGGAGAGGCCATGATCACCCTTGGCCAGCAGACTGGACCCATCATCCTATCTGCTCCCGCCCCGCAAACCAGGTTTGCAAGGCTGAGCAGCACCCCCTCATGGCATCCACCGGGGGAGCCCGCACATGTTCTCAACCACAGACACCAGCAGCTCAGCACATCCTTATCCTGTATCATATGAGCCTGCGTCCTCAGATCCGGAAAACCCTCACTATTCCCTGGATTTCCTTTCCTCCGCATCTTTATTTGTGCTGCTTCCCGATGGCATAACTGCCCCAGTTCCATCGGTGCCGTGCTGTTTCTAGGCGCTCTCCCTCCAACATCTTGTCTGCTGTATCTGGGAGGAGCGGAGCAAAATGTGCAGAGGGCTCTGTGACTCCTCCCCAGCCTTCTGAGGCTGCATAAGTGCTCCATTTGTGGTTTGGAACCATCCTTCCCTCTGTCCCCCTCCGCCACGACACTTGGGCTTGGGAAGGGCTCCCTGTGCTGGCAGAGGACAGTAGTGAGCCACACATGACCACACTGTCAGGACCAGGCAAGGAGACAGGGAGCAACCCTCGAGAGATTATATGTTTCTCACAAACTTTGGTGACATCCATTCCGGAGAGTGAATCCTTCAGGTCATAGGTAGCAGAGAGGGGTGACTTAGCTAAGCCACATCTCAGACATGGTGTGGATGGAGGTCCAAACTTCTGCACATCACCTGCCTCCTAGGGAGGCGTTCTTAGCCACCACCCTGGGACCCCACAGCCATTCTGCAGCAGCCACCATGGATCTTCCTGCTGCAGATTCCACCCTTTCCATGTAGTGAGCCAAACTTAGCCAAGGCAGCAAACAGCATGAGCGGCAGGGCCCCGAACAGCTGGGGTCGCATCTTTCTTCCGCTACCCACTTTGCTCAGGTTTCTAAACCACAGGATCTCTCCATCTAGGAAGTGGGCATGGCCGTCTCGTTCCTGGTTGTTGGGAGACAGAAACGAGATAGCCTGTGAAAAAGGTCTGACAAGGTACAGATGTGCCACACCTGTTCCCACTGGAACTGGAGGAACCACACCTGTGGTCTTCAAAGGGCAAGCGATCACGTTCACCGCACCTTCGTGTGGAGCCCAGCGTGCTGACCCAGTGGGCTTGCTTCTTGCTTTATGACTGAGCCAAGCAGAGCTGATGAGCGGGCCAAGCCAGCTGGGCGCTCTTGGACTCCGCGGCGGAGGACGGGGCCAGCCAGTGGGGCCCGGGACTTCCCACAGTCTGTTTTGGTTCTGCTTTATATGATCCTGATTGCAAATGCCCATGGGGTGCAGCCTTGTTTTCTGAGGAGAGGGAGTTAGCTTTGCCCGACATGTGTTCTGACCAGATGTCTCCAGGGCTGAGTCCATGAAGCTCACTGCCCTGCACTGGAGGCCTCTATGTTAGAAGAACATCGCTGACACAGTGTCCTGGTAGAAGAGTGGACACCCGCAGGCACCAGCATGGTGCACCTACAGAGTCTGGCCAGGAAGGTGGGCAGGGGTGGCAGGGAAAAATCGCCTGTGGGAAAACGGGGCAGAGGTGCCCGAATTGGAGGCTGCAGAGGACCAGGGGCAGGGCTGGAGCATTGGTGTGGGGGAGGTCGCCCTTGCTGCGGCAGGTAGCGGCCTGGGGTGAAGCCGGGCCAGCTTTGTTCTGGGGAGCCGCTCTTCTGCCCCTGGGGCTCCAGGAGAGTGAACCCCGGCCTTGCTCTTGCGTATGGCCCCGCCCCTCGCTGGCCCCACCCCCCGCGGGATCCGCTCTACTTGAGGTTGAGCACCTGAGGTCCATCTGCACACCTGGCCTGCAGGTCCGCCCTGGGCGCGGCCCATCATGGCCTCCGCGGCTTCCTGGCTCTGGCTGCCCCCCGACCGCCTGCGGATCCTAAGGCCTGGCATCTACGAAGATGAGCTGGGGAGGCCCTGGGTAGTCGTGGTCGTGCAGATCGGTCCCCACGGGCGAGGTCCAGGCAGGCGCTGCCTCCGCTACACAGTGAGTCGGTGGAGCAGGGGAGGCTGCGGGAGGGCTGCGGGCGACCCCACCGTGGTGGGTTCAGGATGCCCGTGTGTGGGAGGTTGTTACCACCGCGCGGCAGGAACAGTCTGTGCTGGTCCAGGAGCAGAGCTGAGCCCAGGAGATGGTGAGGCGAGGCTGAAGGGGAGACAGCTCAGGGGCTAGTCCTGGCTCATCCATGCGCGCTGAGAATGCCATCTGGCTGCGACAGCTGTTAAGCTGGGCTTCATGGGACCAGCAGTGGTTCGCTAGGTCGGAAAGGGGCATGACTGGCATCAGCAAAGGTGTTGCCACCTGGAGGCAGCAGGTGGGCCCACAGGATTAAAGTGATCTGTTTTGGATTCTCAGTCTGCAAAATGGGAATAATGTAGTTCTAGTAACTGGGTGGCCGACTTCGCCTACTGCTTGAAAAACCTGGGGATGCTTTTTGTTTTTTGGTACTGGGGATTGAACCCAGGGATGTTTTACCTCCAAGCTACACCCTAGCCCTATTTTATTTTTATTTTGAAACAGGGTCTCACTAAGTTGATGAGAGTTTCACTAAGTTGCTGAGGCTGGCCTTGAACCTGTGATCCTCCTGTCTCAGCTTCCCAAGTACTGGGATTACAGGCATGCGCCACCACTACACACACTATGGTTCTGGGGAAGCATTTAACAGATAACAAATCCCACCTCTGGAAGTTGACTCTAGAGGCTTGCGTGGAGTCCTAGACTTTACTTTTCAAAAGCTCCCCAGGTGACAGCGGTAATCACTCAGGTTGGAAACTGACCTCCTTAAGAGCTTTAGAGCTTTACAAAACAAAGATAAAACCTTCCAAGATTTTATCATTGAAGGGTAAAATAAACACCTCAGTGCAATATGGCAAAAGCTTCTCCCATTATTTAAAATACCACTTAAGGCCAGGAGTGGTGTCAGAGGCCTGTTAATCCCAGTATTCTGGGAAACTGAGACAATCAGATTGCAGGTTTGAGGCCAGCCTCAGCAAAGTAGCGAGACCTTGCTTCAAAATTAAAATAAATAAATAAATAAAATAGGGTGGGAGTGTAGCTCTGAGGTAGAATGCCGCTGGGGTTCAATCCCCCCAAAGCCTCTTAAATCATCATAAACAGTTCATTGATTTTTTAAACTATAACACACTTACTAGCAATCTTTAAATAGGTTATTCCAAAAACTTTTGGAAGAGACCATTGAAAGACTTTCCCATACCTATACCAAATAAAACATGCAAAAGTTCTGGACCAAATATTTTCAGTTTTTAAAAAGCTGAAAAAAGTGTTCAATGGACGGGAACGTAAAACGGTACAGCTGCTGTGGAAAACAATATGGAGGTCCCTCAAAAACAACAACAACAAAAAAATAGAGTTACATCTTATCCAGCAGTTCCAGTTCTGGGTGCATAAAAGAATTTAAAGCAAGGGCTTGAATAGATACTTGGACAGCCATGTTCACAGCACTATTACAATATCTAAAAGGTGGAGGAACCTCAAGTACCCATCGAGGGACGAATGGATAAACAAAAGTTGTACAATGAAGGATTGAACCTTAAAAAGGAAAGAAATTAGTGGGGTGCAGTGGCACACGCCTGTAATCCCAGTCCTTGGGAGGCTGAGACAGGAGGATTGTAGGTTGGAAGCCAGCCTCAGCAACTTAGTTAGACCCGGTTTCAAAATAAAAAATAAAAGGGGCTGGGGATATAACTTGGAGGTAGAATAATGGCCCTGGCTTCAATCTCCAGTACAAAAAAAAAAAAAAAAAGAAGGAAATTCTATCATGTGCTGTAATTAGGATAAACCTGAAGAACATTAGGCTGAGTGAAATAAGCCAGTCACAAAAGGACAAATTCTGTACGATTCCATTTGTATGAGGTACTTTGTGTAGACAAATTCATAGAGACAGAGTGTAGGCGCCACGGTGTGAGAGGAGGGTGGATGGGGAGATTTGGCTTAGTAGCAGGCATGGGGGTTTTAGTTTCAGAAGATGAAAAATGTCTGGTGATGGATCGCTGTGATGGTTGCTCATGTGAATGTTCTTAATGCCAGCAAAGAGTACACTAAAATGGTGCAAAAAAGCCGGGTGTGGTGGCGCATGCATGTAATCCCAGTACCTGGGAGGCTGAGACTGGAGGATCTGGGTTCGTGGCCAGCCTCAGCTACTTAGTGAGGCCCTCCGCAATTTAGTGAGACCCTGTTTCAAAATAAAGAATAAAAAAATAGGGCTGGGGGTGTAGCGCAGAGGTAGAATGCCCCTGGGTTCAATCCCCAGTACCATAAAATAAAAAAAAAAATAAATAAAATGGTGCAAAAAAGTATTTAAGGAGAATAGAATGGATTCTTCAAATAACTTAGCCAGGGGATAGGCTATGGGGACCTAGGTAGTATTTTTTTTTCTTATGAACAACAATTTCTGAAAAGTGAATCAGAATTTTCACATACAATCTCAGGGTGGGAATAAGAACTCCTGAATGTGATCTAGTGCAAGGAGCAGCGAGCTTTTTCTGCAGAGGGTCTGACAGTAAATACATAAACTTTGCAGGCCGTAAGGGTTCTTGCAACTACTCAGCTCTGCCGCTGTAGTGCACATGTAGCCAGAGACAGCACGCAAAGGAATGAGTGCTAGTTTATTAACAATAAAACTTTATTTACAAAAGCAGTTACGAGCCAGATTGGGCCCACAGCCCTTTATTTGCTGACCTGTGATCTCAAGTCAAAATCCAAATGGAAGGAGAGGTTTTGCTGTATAATTCATGACATCTCTCCCCATGAGAACAGCCCGTAAAAAAGTTACGACAACGAACAGAAAAATTATTTGCAACATGTGTGACTGATATAAGGCTAATATCCTTAACTCATAAGAACTTTCCATTGCAAAGGAAAGAACACATCCTTTGGTAGGAAGGTCTGCGAAGGGCTTCCTGTTTTGTTGCCTTATATCTGTTTTTTTTTTTTTTTTTTTTTTTTTTTTTTTTTT
>PVJS01001019.1:0-107405 GCA_004027185.1 Glis glis | reverse complement strand
GGGGGGGCACCAAGAGCTGTGTGCATATATGTTAACATCAAATAGATATTCATTGCAATGTAAGACTCCAATGCACCAATAAAAGCACGTTAAAAAAAATAAAAATAAATAAAAAAAAAAAGAAAGACATATACCCACTTTTTTTTTTACCCCATTCAATTAATTGTCCATTTTTCCTGGCCACTGTTCTAATTACTATAGCTTGAAATATATTTCATACTAACTAGGATATTGTCCTCTTTCACTATCTTTTGCTCTACAACTATGCATTTTATTTCCCAGATATGTCTTTGAAATAACTACGAATACATATCAATTGTGCAAATTTAAAAAAAATGCTAATTTCTACAACAAAATTAAGAAAAATGATAACAAGTATGAAATTAAGAGACTCCAATGTCCTAAGACTATTAACCTCATTTTCATATGTCTTTGCCCATAAGAACACTCTTTTTATAATGTTGTATTACATATAGCTTCTTACTATACCCCACTCATGAAACAACCTCATTTATGACTCCCAAGATAGTGCAATGATGCTAATGATCCATTTAAAACTCTTTGCTCTACAGTTCTAGTCTCTGGGCTCTACAACTAAAACTATGTTATTGAAGGCACCGTAGAAAGAATTTTGAGCAAAAATTTCAATATTAAAAAAAATATTGTTACCTATGTTGTATTTCAATCTGAAAATATCTTCTCTAAAATTGGGAAAAGTTCAAGTACCCATTCTAGTTTCTATGAAGAAGCAAAAAATAAAATTTAAAAAGTCATTCCAATGTTTCCAAATTATCTGAATTTGGTCTGTTATCAAAATTTACCTCCAACCTTGGTAAGTAAAAAATAATTTGCAAATCAGGTTTTTCTAACTATAATAAGAATAAATAAGTTTTTCCCTAGAGATCTGCACATGTAAATACACATTTAAATGAATCTCATACTTCAATAAAAGAAAATTATGTCTCAAATATTTCTTTATTTCATTATTATCTTCAGACTTTGGACACACTGAGACATAATTTCAGTGGAATTCTTCAGGATTGCTTTGCTGAAGAAATCTCTGATCTAAAGGTGAAAGTCCTAGGAAAAAATAAGAATAAAGTCTTAGCTACTTATGAAAATGTCATCATACTTATTACGTAACTAGCAGTGCCACTGGGCAAAGCTATTTATAGCATTTCTGGCTATCTTGGCTTTTTTTCAATAACAACCACAGAAATGTATTTCCATTAGACATAAGAAGGACCTAGTATATTAAAATAGTGATAAGTTGTATAGATATTTTTCCTCTGTAGATCTTAGGGTCAGTTGCCTTTATTGGTTCTTTCTTGACCCCAATCCCAAATGCTCTAGAAGCTAGGTCATTCTTAAATTCACTGTACTCTCCTTTGCTTCTTATTGTCAATATCAAATGACCCACCAAATATCATAATATACAACTTACTCATTTAAACTCAGTGGGACCTTTGAGCTTCCTAGAAAAATCTTTAAGGGAAGATTTTTCTAGGCCAGGAATTTAACTTCTTTTTTTAAATATTTTTATTGGTACATTTTAGTCTCACATCATAATCATAGTGATAGTGACATATATGCACATAGCACTTCTTAATCATAACATCTCATGACATCGAAATATAATATAACAAAATCTATGCTTTTTAAATTCTCTTTTGAATCACAAGTTCTGAAAATTGTGTTTTATCCTTTAAATTTTTAGGAATATATGCATTAAAAATAATATCATGATGACATTGTACCAGTTCTCCCTACATGGTTAGCACCAAGCATTATTCTGAAGCAAATACAAAGAGATATGTTTATGACTCCCTAAGTTCATAAATATCTTTACAACATGTAAAGATAAACTAACCTTACAATTAGTAAGGTCTTACTGATGTACCCCAATAATTATATTCACTTCAAATCTAAAGGAATTTATTTATTTATTTTGTGGTGCTGGGGATTGAACCCAGGGTCATTCTACCTCTGAGCTATACCCCCAGTCCTATCTTATTTATTATTTTGAAACAGGGTCTTGCTACATTGCAGAGTCTGGCCTTGAACCTGTGATCCTCCTGTCTCAGCCTCCCAAATACTGGGATTACAGGCATGCGCCACCATGCCCAGCTCTAAAGCAATTTATAATTGGTTCAAATAAATTGTACCTACAACATATTGCATTACATGGCATTGCTGTAGTAACATCAAGAATAAAAATGCTTCAGCTTTCATTTTTCTCACCATGTGAGAGCTAGAAAAGACAGATAACAATAGGACAGGAGCTCCTGGGTACACAACACTTATAAAGTACATCTCTTACACTTTCTGCTACACAGTCCCAAGTCCCTCAAATTATTCATGGGCTATCAACAACCACTTCCAATTCATCAACATCAAGAATGTTAAAATTTTCAATATCCAACTTTGCTGTATTCTGGTGAAAATGCGGCGGTGGCATTATCAGAAATATATAGATCATCAACATTCACAGAGTTTAAGTGCACTTGACACCGAAATTACATTGAAACAATTTAATAACCCACAATCCCTTCAGAAGTTTGTCACTGTCAAGGCGTCTTCATTATTGATGTAATTTGCATAACTAGAGAAATCTGTCTAATAAGGTTTCATTTTGTAGAGTTTCCATATGCTTTTTTTATTTTTTTGGTATGTGGGGGGGGCGCACTGGGGACTGAACCCAGGGGCATTCTACCTCTGAGCTACACCCCCAGCCCCATTTTTTAATTTTTATTTTTTTATTTTTGAAACAGGGTCTTGCTAAATTACAGAAGACCTCACTAAGTTGCCAAGCCTCACCATGAACCTGCGATTCTCCTGTCTTGGCCTCCCAAGTATTAGGATTGCAAGTATGTGCTACCATGCCAGCTCCAAATGCTTTTTTAGAAAGAAGGATGTCCTTGTTTCGTACATGGAAATGTTTGAATTTATTTATTAGCCATTTTCTTGTCCAAATTTAATATTTAAATCACTAATTTATTTTACTTTATTCCTTTATTTAAATATATTCCATTTTTATCATTTCTAAAATAACTTTCTCTGAGAACAATTAAAACCTGCTTTTCCTCTGGGCAAGAATGAGCATGTCTAGAAAGGGGCAAAATAAGAATTTAGCAAAATCCAAGTGGGTACCTCAAGATATTTGCAAGAACCAAAGTTTGGGGGAAATCTACTTTGTTATTTTATGTGCATCAAGCAAAATATCCCAACTTATTTGAAAAATTGAAGCCATCATAGCCCAGGACATTCAGTTTATTATTTTTTTTTTTTTTTTTTTGCGGTACCGGGGATTGAACGCAGGGGCGTTCTACCTCCGCGCTACGCCCCCGGCCCTATTTTTTATACTTTATTTTGAAACCGGGTCTCACGAAGTTGCGGAGGGCCTCACTAGGCAGAAGGACATTCAGTTTAGCAGACACTCAGTAATTATCTATTCAGTGAAGAAATAAATAAAAGAATTTTCTAGCCTCTGACCTGTGGCCCTGATGAAAAATGAATTGCTTGACAATCTCTACCTGGAGCTTCAAAGTTCTTATTGTTTTTTCTTATTTTCTGAATTCTTTTTTTATAGCTAGTTACACAAGAATAAGGCCCCATACAAAGGAAGAATTTCAAGTTGTCAAAACTGCCATTTCCATTTGAGTTGAAATGAAAAAGCACAGAGCTATATGCATACCTTGATAGTTAAATAAAAGGGAATATGGTTTGATATAATAAAAAAATCAAAGAATGGATGATTTTAAAAAGATACCAGTAGCTGGGTGTGGTAGTGCACACCTATAACCCCAATACTTGGAAGGCTGAGACGGGAGGATCACAGGTTCAAGGCCAGCCTCAGCAACTTAGCAAGGCCCTTAGCAACTTAGCAAAACCCTGTTTCAAAATAAAAAATAAAATAAAATAGGGCTTGGGGTGTAATTCAGAGGTAGAATGCTCCTGTGTTCAACCCCTGGAACCACAAAAAAAAAAAGTCCATAAGAAAAAATTTAAAAACAAATGCAAAACTTTTAAAAAGGAGACTAAACATCTGAAAAAATTTTAGTTTCATTTGGTTTTCGTTTATTAGTTTAGCTTGACTTTTTTAAGTAAACACATCGGAGGGGTCAGAAAAAAAATCTTGACAGATATAAATCTCCAAAAAGTAGGCCTTTAAAAAGTGAGATAAGAAATTGAGTCGTATTTTAGGATTAAGGTTAACTATGGATGGGTTTCTGAAACACTCCTCCATTGCTCAGTATTATATTTATTTACTTAGCAAATACTAGGGGGAATCTCTGTTGGTCTCTATGCTAGGCTCATGGAAAAATACCAGAGTTGGAGATCTTGACTTCGAGGTCCATATAATCCGTTGAGGAAATTTCTGGCTGGGGTGTTCAAGGAAAGCAAGCAAGGAATCATGAATTGATTGACATTGAAGCTTGAATAATATTCAAATAAATGGAGTTAGAGGACGACTACCACGTTCTGGGAGAAAATGGAATGGAGGGCTTAGCACATGAGATAACAGGAACCCAGAGGAGAATGGTTACAAGGGGGAATAGAAAGCAATAGCCACCAGGATATGGGGAAGTGTTTGGAGCTGGGAGTGGAACTGTGAATAAAAAGGTCTTTTCTAAGATGTATTCTTGGGCTTGAATGCAATGAAAGGTTTGCACAATCTAAAAACCTGGAACATCACACAGTCTCCATTTCTGTATTTTATCTGTTAAAAACCAAGACTTCAAAAACTTAGCAACCTCGAATATATATCCTCTGTTGCTCAGAATATAGTGGTTGCAGGAGCTAGTTTACAGCATGAGTGTGATTCTTCTGATG
The DNA here is from genome assembly GCA_004027185.1 of Glis glis. Taxonomy (NCBI): domain Eukaryota; kingdom Metazoa; phylum Chordata; class Mammalia; order Rodentia; family Gliridae; genus Glis; species Glis glis. Next base: position 102,572 of record PVJS01001019.1, on the reverse strand, counting down.
GTAGAACACCATCTGTGTTCTATCACAGATGCCCAATGCCCACAGCTATCCAGTTATCCCATACACATCTGGTAATCAGAGGTGTGCAGGAGGGAAAGACTGACAAGGATCAGTTGGATCCCAAGCCCTCCAGGAAAACCAGCTCAAACACTACACCCAATCATCTCTGTTAATATTTTTATTAACAATTCAAATAATGTCGGCCTATCCCAGTGTTATGGGATAGTTTTTTGTTTTGTTTTTGTTTTTTGTTTGGTACTTGGGATTGAACCCAGGGGAATTCTACCTCCAAGCTACACCCCAGCCCTATTTTATTTTTTGTTTTGGAAAGGGGTCTTGCTAAGTTGCTGAGTGTTTCACTAAGTTGCTGAGGCTGGCCTCCAACCTGTGCTCCTCCTGTCTCAGCCTCCCAAGCACATGGATTGTTTTAAGAAAGAATACATTGTAATCAATGTATTCTATGGTACCATGCATCATCTTTTCATCAATATAAATGTTCCCTGTACAGAGAAGTCCAAATACAAAGAATATTTGATGAAAAATAACTGCATAGATTTTTTTCTTCCTCACCCCTACATTTGTTTCCTAAATGCAAATTTTAAGAGAATACATTGGTTAAATGTTTTAAAGTATTTTTTAATCACGTGCCTATGATTCACTTTTACTTTCTTTGGAAATCATAGTGAAATGTAATGCATATATATATACATATATACATATATATATATATATAGTTTTTAAGCATAAAATTAACTCACTTATATACCAACCTTTTCCTTTTAACATAGAGTTTAATTATAATAATTGGTGCTTCCCATGATCAGCAATCAGGATTACAAGGAAGTTTGGGGAAATATATGTTAAACTTTAAACCTTAGAGAGGCATTTCCCAATAATGTTGCTTGGAGTTGTAGATAAGGTTGGAGCTGTTCTAGAGAGGCCCTGTTTGGAAATGGTTCAAGAGGCCATCTGTTCACAGAGTTGGGATAGACAAAAGCCACCAACCAAGTAGCCATAGGAAACCTTAGTCAACAAACACACTCCAAGAGACATTTTGGATAATCTCAGGATTAGCACAGCCAGTGGTCCTCAAAGTCTGCTGATAACAGAATGACTTGAGAGATTTTTAAAGTCCCACTGCCCTGACAGCTTATCTGACCAATTAAATCAGTAGCTCTGGCAGTGGGATCTGGACTCAGTATTTGTAAGCTCCCCTAGTGATTCCAATGTGCAGGTGAGTTTGAAAACTAATGGCTCAGACCACCAAGTCAACAAATTTGATTCAATAAACACTAATGAAACCCTTACACTGAATGAAAATTTTAGAAGTCACAAGACAAGAGTAGTTATGGCATCTATAACTAGAACACAGTCAGAACTTGTAGTGTGCCAAAGGGGTACCCAAAGGGTAGAGAGATTATTTCTAGTAGATCCAAACCCAGTGGGAGTACATTGCATTTAAGGATGTATTTAAGAGGGAGTTAAGATTGTTATCCCAAGCATCCTACATGATGTGACCAGCCCACGAAAAGCAACAAAGGAACAAAAGCATAGAATGTGTTGTCTGATCCATGAACTCGATGTGGCTTGAGTACACATTACCAAAAGAAGAGTTGAATTTGCACAACCAGAAAGTTCAATATAGGAGCCCGTTGGCAACATCATGCTAAAGAATTTATGTTTCATTTGGTGGGCTCTTTTTAAAGAGTTTGGTGGAGTTTCAAACTACTTTTAAAGTGTTTAAAGTTTGGTGGAGTTACTTATTATAGTCAAGATTGAGAAATATTAGCCGGGCGTGGTGGCGCACGCTTGTAATCCCAGTACTTTGGGAGGTGGAGACCGGAGGATCCGGGTTCGCGGCCAGCCTCAGCGCGCATGCGCGTGCGATCTATCTCTCTCTCTCTCTCCTCTCTCCTCTCTCTCTCTCTCTCTCTCTCTCTCTCTCTCTCCCTAGCGAGGCCCTCCGCAACTTCGTGAGACCCGGTTTCAAAAATAAAGCATAGAAAAAATAGGGCCGGGGGCGTGGCGCGGAGGTAGAACGCCCCTGCGTTCAATCCCCGGTACCGCAAAAAAAAAAAAAAAAAAAGATTGAGAAATATTAATCTGCAATGATATGCATATAGGATGGGTGGGAGATGAAAGACCTGAACCGAAGATATAAGTTAGGAAAATGTTGTAGTTATCAGTGAAAAAGTCAATAATGGCCTCAGTAGAGTTGTGGCATTGAAGATAAAAAAGGAATAAATGAATAAAATCAACACTGTGGCCCCAAAACATCTACCCATAACATGGCCTAGACCCCAGACCTTTCGAGTGTCCAAAGCACCAGAATATATCTTGCAATTGAATATTCAAATTAGTACATGTACTCATTCAAATTAGTGTATAGTACCTTACAAATGAATATTCAAATCTATGGATTTCATAGGGCATTACAGTAACCATACTTTGCATGATCTATTCACTATAATACTGTAACTTATATTTTAATAATCATATCCCTGTGGTTTTGACATACAAGGCGGCCCATGTTTATTTGCAGAGCTTTTACCACAAAACATCAGGAAATCATTCTATTTTTAGAGAATGACTGATATGGTTCTCTGCATATTTAACTTGGGGAAAAATGGGTCGCATTATTGACATCATTTATATAGAGTAAATGAAAGACGAGCCAAAGAGAAAAAAAGAAAAAAATAGGAAAATAAGTAAGCACTTCAGACCTTTTGTAAGATTGCTGGATGCTCAGGAAAACTATATGTATGTTTTATAGCTACAAAATTTGCAATAATATCCAGATCAATCTATAGATGTAACCATCAACGCAATTAGCAAATTTTTCTTAAGATTTGTTTTCATTTCAGGGAATTTAGCATTTCAGGAAACAAGATCACTATTCCTCCCACAATTAGAGACCTGGTCTTCAGTCACCTTCTTTGAAAGTTTCTTAAAGCACATACTTTCATTCCATGATAAAAATATGACTTTGTTATTTTTATTTAACCATTATCATCGGTTAATGTTGTACATGTATATAAAATGTAATTTTCACAACATATCCTAACACCTAGCAGTTACATAATTCAATAGCTCATCTGTCTCTATTTAATGCAATGCTTTTCCAACAGTAATTTCCCTGTCAAACATTTCACATTTATAAATATGTGCTTTTAGCATTAGCATTTTAATATCCAGAAATAATAATTCATATGGACTCATTGTATTCTTCTCCCCAAATGGTATCTTGAGAAAAAGTGAAAAGAATTGGATCCTGGAGGCATCGTCATGAATGTGGGGACAGAGCAGCTTGATCATCCTCCTACCTTTAGACTATATCCTTTCAGTCATGGTTCTCACCAGGTAGCTCCCTCAAAAAACACATAATTATCCATTCACACATTTACTCACCAAAACTTTCATTCAATAGGCAGGCTAAATGTCCTCTATATTAGTCAGGCACTGAGAAGGAATGCAGAAAGAAATCCAGTGCGATCCCTACCCGACAAGAAATCTAGCACAGCAAACTCGTAGGTGAGGTAGCTACATATAGAGCTAACAAAACTAATGGGTGCCATTATACAGTGATAATTGTCAAACTTGAGTGTGCAAGAAAATCACCTGGCCGGCTTCCCACTCCACAGATTGCTGGGCCGTACCTGCAGTTTCTAACTCAGTAGGTCTGAGGTGAGATCTGGAAATCTGTATTTCTAGCAAGTTCCCAGGTGGTGCCAATGCTCTTAGTCTGGGGGAAATCACATGATCACTTTGAAACTCACTGAAATTGAAGTGTGAGCATAACAGTAGGTATTCTGAGAGTAACTGGATGAAATATGCCCCTGAAAGGAGGGCACAGCGAGGGCCAGCCCCTCATCGATAAGCTGAAAGGCTGTGTAGTCTAAGCTGGGCGCTCATTCCAGGCTGTGGAAATGAAGCTACCAGAACTGAGGCGCTGCTTGCCACCTCCGTCTGCTGATGAGACACACCTGAAGGCTTGCTAAGCTCTCAAGTTGGGCATATGGCGTCTATATTTGTAACAAACCCCCCAAGAGGGCCTCCTGAGTTAGAAAACTTGGGACACATTGAACGAAGGCAGGGAGGATGAAAGAACATATTATTTTTAGAGAAGTCCTGTTGTAGAGCGGTTTGACTAAAACAGAGGTTGTTGAAATAAAAGGAAGCAGTATTAATAGGCCAATGGGAAAATGAGTTCTTATTTCCTAAATAATACTGCTGTTTTGTAGATAATCAAGTGATTTATTACCTCACAGAAGAATAGAATGCTTAAGGAAAAAATGACTCATTAGAATGGGTAACGAGATTGAAAGTCTGGACTTCAATAAAGACAATACAGAGCTAAATTTTTTTTCCAATAGAAATTCAGGGAGTGAGAAAAAGATAAATGGAAACCAAATCCAGCTACACCAAAAAGAGTAAAATATGAAAAAATAAATTAGCACATAACCAGGAAAGCAAATGCATTAATGAGTTGATATTTAATTTCCATTCTTTTGAAAAATGTTGTAACATTCTAACATGATTGGGAAATTTGGGACTTCAATAAGACACTTTAGGAAGTGTAGGTATTTCTTTGAGAACTTTAATAAAAGGGAAAAAATGGGAACAGCCTACAAAAAAATATTGTGTGTATTGAAAATGATCATGAGTACATCTTTTGTATGGACACAACAGCTATGGAGCTGTGATGTATGCCAGCCTGAAGATATTTTTAAAAAAAAAACCATAGCCCAACAAAAGCAGTGCTTGGAAAATTCAATAATTCAAAGTCCACCAGGCTCCAAAAGGCAGGCTTGGCCATACAGATTCAATAAAGACCTGTTCAAACTCCTACCAGAGTCTCACATAAAAAACCTCTAGAGGTCAAAGACCACTTACCAAATAGTCCAGCAGTTTTTTTTAATGTATTAGGTGTAAATACTTAGAATTCTTTGTTGTTTTCACTAATGGGACATCACAACTAAAGGTTGACAAAGAAAATAATCATTGATTGGAAGAGATTTTTCAGTAATGGGAATTATAGGCAGTTACCTATGAATCAGGACAGTAAAATGTCATCATGAACTAGCCATGTTGTTTATTCACTAATCCATCCAACCAACATTTATTAAGTACTATAATTCGCCAAGTAAAATACCTAGTTCCCATTCAGGGGACAAAGCAATGCTCAGATTATTCACAGGAACATCTTAGTATCTTACAAAAAGAAGAAACAAAAGTAAACTATTTGCTTTAACTGAAACATGTGTTGTGAAATATTGTCAAGACCAGAACTATTATTATGTGTCTATTAACCAAATCTAAAAATTGTTCTGAATTCTTAATTAATATTTATTTTCCATAATGAATAGAAGTTACTCTACTCAGGTTTTTATTTATTGGAAACAAGTACCAACAAGTGCTAAATGTATTTTAGACAAAATGGCAAGGTACAAAGACAAGAACACCCAATCAATCAATTAGTGTATTAGCAATACAGAAGATATAAGCTTGAGGTCTTAATCCTCTGGCTTGAAATTAATACATTAAAACAAATTAGTAAACACAAGTTCAAAAAGGTTCAAAAACTCATAATTCACCCAAAGGAAGAAACACTGTTAAATAGAAGAGTCTGGCAAGAAACGAGATGCAAATAAGAAAAAAAGAAGAAAATTATTTTGTGAAAGTACATCAGCAGAGAATGTTAATAAGTAGTCTCATTTCCTGCCCTGTTCCCACCTCCAATCCATTTATTTAGCATGGCAAATGACTAAGGCATATTCAGAAGAATGGCTTGAAGGAAGAAAAAAAATTATGACTAATTGGGGAAAGAAGAATTCATCTAGAGATTTAAAAAAAAATCTTGCTCTTTTTGACAGTAGATTCCATGGTTTGTCTAGCTTGAAATATAGCTCCAGATGGATTGTAAGGTCTCAAGCACTGGACTGAGGCCGATGGGTGTCCACTAAAATAATGATTGCATGGGAAGAAAAAACTGACACTCTCCTCTCTCCTCTTCATTCAGTTTCAGCACAGAGCACATCAATTTTGTACTTTCATTGGACTCTGTGCTCATAACTGGTAAAAAAAAATGCATAGAATTATTTCAAGTCTAAAAATCATGAAGACTTTTCCCCAGGACAAATAATTTTTATGAAAGTGTTTTTATCCATGTTCTTCCATGACTTAATGATGTGGCTTAGGTTGGTGAATGTCAAGTAAGTGGTTCAAATAAATTAGTGATGGGTGAACTTTTATCCTGTTGTTTACCTGTAGAGTATATTTATATTCTGTGCTTGGCTGATATCTGTGACCCTGTGCTGTAGCAATATTCTGTGAAATGAGAAAAATGAATTCAGAGGGGGAAAAAACATAAATGAAGACAGACATCGTGGAGTTTGGGTAACATCATTAACATAATGTAAGACGTTTGCATAGACGGGGCCTCCATTTTCAGCAAGGCAGGAAGGAGAGGTCCCCAGATATATAGATAGAATCTCTAGGTTAAGACAGACGATGACATAAATTGAACAAAATCAGAAAAATAATGTGTCTTATCTATTGAGTTCCAACATAATGTTTTTATTTTCATGTTTACATACTCAAAATTCCTTGACTTTCTTATTTTAAGTTGCAGTTTCAGCTGGGCATTGTGGCACATGCCTGTAATCCCTATACTTGGGAGGCTAAGACAGGAGAATTGCAGGTTTGATGCTAGCCACAGCAATTTGGTGAGGCCCTAAGCAATTTAGCAAGACTCTATTTCAAATAAAAAATAAAATAGGGCTGGGGGTTTAGCTCAGAAGTAGAACACCCCTGGATTCAATCCCCAGTAACACACACACACAAAAAAGTTGTGAATTTTTTAATTTTCTCTAAATTTATAGATAATTTGGGGTATTTGTTTCATTTTATTACCTCAAGCCCAGTATGAAGCCCTGTAGGAGATGGGGAAATTGGATAATGTGGTTTTGACCCTATGTTGCTTGTGATCTATTTGAAGATACTAACAGAAAAAAGAGTCATGGGCAATACAACAGCAAAAAATGATCGATGATAACTAGCATAGCTCATACTTTAAAGCTAAGAGAATTGGCACCAGGGACTATTGGCACTAAAGGGAAGTACTTCATAAAAGAAGTGTAATTTCAGATGCTTTTAAGAAGGCATTGGATCTACCCATGCAAAAGATCTAGCTCTCTTCAACATTAACCCCAGTGGAAGATTCATGAAGGACAAAAAACCCTATCCCATCTGCATGCCCAATCTCCTTCACATCCCCTGCTACCATTTTTGTTTTCTCTGTAACAAGCATGCACCTCCCTGGATTTCTAATTGCTGTTCCCATCACCCTGAATACTCTTCTAACCACAAATCACCACAGGTCTTCCTCCCTTAGATAGTAGATAAATATTCATTAGAGAAGCCTTCCATGACCATCTTATTAAAGTACAGTGAGTTTCCTCCCCTTCTTCCCTCCTCATCACGGTACTTGTTGATTGCTGTCTGTCCCCTGGTTGATTGAAATCTCCAGGAAGGCAGAGATTTTTTTCTGCTCTATAAACTGCTGTAATCCCAGTCCCCTAGAACAGTGACAGGCACATGGTAGGCTTTCAATAAATATTGGGGGAGGGAGAAGAAGGAAGGAAAGAAGGAAGGAAGGAAGGAAGGAAGGAAGGAAGGAAGGAAGGAAGGAAGAAAGGAGGGAGGGAGGGAGGGAGGGAGGGAGGGAAGGAAGGAAGGAAAGAAGGAAGGAAGGAAGGAAGGAAGGAAGGAAGGAAGGAAGGAGAAAATGGGGGGAGAGGAAATAGAGGAGAGAGAAAGGAAAGCAGGCAGGAAGAAAGTTAGTTCAAAGTGTGGGCCAATTTTCAGAAGACCTAGAACACTGCAAATATTTCAGTTGTAAAGTTGAAGCCATTAGATGCACCTCATTATCTAGCATATAATTTTAAGGAAGATTCACTAATAAACTTGAAATTTTCCTTGCCTGTGAATTCCATGCCAGGTAATACTAACATATAGTCCTGTATCCCCTTTAATATTTACCAGTAGCTTAAATTTTAACAAAAGCCATGATTTCCTTTGACAGAGCAGGGACTGTGATCCTACTCGAACTTGTCAATGGAAAGGAAAAGACATACAGCTGAAAACGTGAAGATCATCATGGTAACCACAAATTTAAATGGGAACAATTGCTATACTTCTTCTTCATGGGCTAAGGAAGTAAAGATACTGCCCCAAGCCATTTTCAGCTGGAATTTTAGTAGTATGCACACAAGCACACAAAGCCAGCCTGACATAAGCAAAAGTAAAATATATGATCCAATTCTCAGGAACATTCCCTTTCCTCAAAATGAATAATTTATTGGTAGTCTGCCTGCTGTTTCCAAGTTCACATTAATGATTCATTGATTAGCCTCAACAACAGATGCTTATAATTAAATCACAGGTTCTATAAGATCATTAACTAGCCTTCTAAGGACTGAAAGATTAAGGCGAAATTGGGTGGTTTAAAGTCATTGATACCAGAAGGAATATACGAAGTATTTTCTGTAAGAATATAGTATTTCTGTATTTTTCCTTATCATAGAAAGTTCTCACCTTCTAAATTTTCTCTTGTGTGGGTCTTATTTTCATTCCCTTAACACCAGTGGACTTATTATTCAAGTCTATCCACAAAAATTTCTGACTCAGTTGGCTAGAGGAGTGTAGCCTTGTTGCTTGTTCAAATTTCGTCTAGCTTTGTTTTATGTCTTGGTTTATCCTTAGTAGACTCTCTCCAAAATAACATGTAATTATGTTGGTGAAGCAGCATTACATTATTTGTGGCTGAAAATGCATTATTAATGATCATACATGGGCTTTAGCATGTGCAAAGTTCTCTGAAATTATTATAGATGATAGCGACTTGGGAGATGTGATAACTTTTATTTCCATTAACGTTTTCATTTCTTCCTTTCTCTCAGATGAAATTGCTACATTTTTATCCACTTGAGTCTCAACGTTGAGATAAACTGAATACATCCAATTTTCTCTTATACTTGTTGCTTTGTCCTATGTAAGAAACTGATTTATGGAGTAAGATAAACATTATAAAGTAAAATCAGAATTTCTTCTTATGTCTGCCTCTGAATCCAAAATTTGGAGGTGCCTACTACAAAACCAAGTATATTTCTGTCTGAGAACCTTCCTTTTCTTATAACCAATGGGGTATTCATTCAGGCTCTCACTATATTATCTTTAACAAAACACCTTTTAGGGACTGTACAAGAACTACATGGACAGATGGTCCGATTCCGCCACTCTTTAGCTTACCAGCTAAATTAACTGAAATGTTTCATAAATGTCTGTGTTTGGATTTGGTTTAAAGACATGTGACAGTGACATGCTTAAATGTGTTATTCCTCGGTCCTCAAGGTACTGATGTAGAATTATTTCTAATTACAGATTGCTCAAAAGCAATTATAATGAAGTGAACTTTGGGATGTAGGAATTAGAGTATCATCTTGTGAAAGAAACTGTAATGGCAACCATTGCTGTGTTTCATATCCGTATGCTCAACAGTGCCATCTTTATCAGATTATTTGCTTCGCATTGCTGCTTCCCAGATGAAAACAAGCAATCTGCGAACTGGTTTGCAGCTATTATATTTGGATGCTACTGCAGAAACCCTGGAGCATTTTTAACAGAAACACTATAGGTTAGAATGGTTTAGCGATGGTATGAAATTGGTCAGCATTACAATGCAATACTGAAAAAAATTAGAATGCAATAAAGAAATGTAGATATTACATGTGGCTTCTTCACACTACACAGAGAACTCACTTATTGTTTGGACACAAGTGCTATTCTTCATCTTGTCAAGAGGCTATGGGCAGGAAGTCAGTGCAATGCCAACCTCCTCCAGGATAGAAGTGGTAAGAGGCAAGATGTTTTAAAATGATGTCGAATTACAGGGCAGACATTAGCCACCACCAGATAAAAATGCATATTCACTGAAACTCAATAGTGTCAATGTGCATCTGTTCTTAATAGTCTAGGGGGAAAAAATAAGATTTCCAGTTTTCTGCTGATCCAACACACCATTTCTCACAGGCAGTACAATACACCAGCACACAGTTAGCACCACTCTGGCACAAAACTGTTGAAAGAAAAGAGAAACGGATTACTCTGAAAATATGTAAAGCAACGCCGATCATAAATAAGATTTTTCAGGTGAGGCAATACTACTTAATATGAATTCTTGTGTCTAGGTTTTCTCCAAAAGATCATTTTGGCTGGATCCAGAAGACTCAAAAGTCCCCTAAGCAATCTTGATCATAAACTTTGTCATGCTTTGGCTTGTGACAGTTTGTATTCATGACCAATTATTAATATCATTATTTAAAAATGGATACTGTCCCTTCCCATTATGAAAAGCTATTATAAACATATATGGATTTATATAAAGGTTGATGACTATATGCTTTTTTATATTAGAAATCATGTGGAAACAAAATTAATCTGATGAATGCTGTTAATTATTTTAACTTTTTTTATTAGGTATAAAATGTTCATAAAATTATTCTCTCTATAACTTACCAAGATTTATCAGCTTGTGTAATTTTTATAATCAGAGGAGTCTGGTTTTCTAATTAAAGTTTTGTCAAAGAAAATGAATTGTGTGGGTCTTTCCTTCCTTGGAGGCATCTTATTAAATTGCCAAAAATGCTGTCCAGGTTTTTTTTCCTCCTCTATGTGGTATGCAGATGAAATTGTATGCAGCCAACACACCTGGATCTGAGGCCATTTTAAATTCCCACTACTGGAGCAAAAACAACAACAAAAAGAAAAAAAAACTCATGTATATCGGAACACCATTACAACAAGCTAGAAACAGGAAGTCCATGTAATTAAAAGCTGATTATATCGGGGGCCTAATTATGCTTACTTAAAAGTTACTCTTCTTAGCTACTCCCAAATCAGGGAAAAGTACTAGCATGGTGTTATACACATCCACCTTCCTCCAAACAAAACTGTCGAATCTCTGCACTTTGCAAGCCGTAATTATTTCATTCCGACCCCCAAATGAAAAAAATACTATTACCAAGAATATATTACTGAATCTCAAACACAACCACGAAAAAAAAAGCAAGCACTAAATTATATGCTTAGCACCGCCATTGCCAAATTTCCTATGAAATCGGTAACTAACAAGAAAATTATTATCAGATATAAGACTTTTCTTCTTCAAAGAGTCCACCTTATCAATTTTCTGGTAGCGAATTGTATGAGATAAATTAGAAGAGAGACAAGCAAAAATAAATAAATGAATAAAAGCTCCAAAACAGGAATTTCAGGACCAAGCACCATTGTAATTCCACCCCTTTGACCTTGAAAGCTTACCACTTCCCTTAAGAGTTTCCTTATCAAAAGTGCCTGGAAAAATGGTAGATATTGTGAGCCAACAGCGGTGATCATTAGCACCTTAGTTATCCATTTATTCATTACCACTTTAGCAAGGAATAGAAAAAAATGAAGTTTCCTTTTTCTCCCTTTGAGAGAAAAAAGCTCTAACTGGAAGAAAAGGAAAGTTTAGGATAAGTTAAGTTTCACCTCCTTCAGAATTTGCCAAAGTCCAGAATTTGACTTTTTAAGTCAATCAATTGTAAGCATTCACACAAGGGCCATGTGTCTCAAAATATCCAAAACTACATTTCATGTCCCAACTGGCTGCCAGGAGACATTTAATATAATTTTTAATTAGGTAAATTATTATCCACTATTACCCACCATACCAAAGAACTGAGATGTCTATCTAGGCTTACAACCTCAGTTTATAACCTCTGGGTCTATACATCACTCCTTATACATTAAAGAGTTCAAGCCAAGTGTGGTGGTGCACACTTGTAATCCCAGTCCCTGGAGAAGCTGAGACAGAGGATTGCAGGTTTGAGGCCCTAAGTAACTGAGTGAGATCCTGTTTCAATATATAAAGGGCTGTAGCTCAAAGATAGAAAGCACCTGGGTTCAATCCCCAGCACCAAAACAAAACAACAACAACAAAGTAGTTCAAACATCACCAACAAGCTGGGCGTGGTGACGCACGCTTGTAATCCCAGTACTTTGGGAGGCAGAGACCGGAGGATCCGGGTTCGCGGCCAGCCTCAGCTCTCTCTCTCTCTCTCTCTCTCTCTCTCTCTCTCTCCTTAGTGAGGCCCTCCGCAACTTCGTGAGACCCGGTTTCAAAATAAAGTATAAAAAATAGGGCCGGGGGTGTAGCGCGGAGGTAGAACACCCCTGGGTTCAATCCCCAGTACCGCAAAAAAAAGAAATCACCAACAGCCTAGGTGTGAATGCTTATCTAGGCTACACTGGGCTAGCACTGTATCCCGAATTGCAGAATGAGTGTAACCTTTGCTAAGAAAGGAGGTAGCACAGAAAAGGGGAATAAAAGTAGCCTATTGAGCAAAAAAAGACCTCAGTTATTGCTATCAGCTAAAGTTGCAATCACAGTTTGGTGAAATGTGAATCTAATATTAAATAGAAAAATTAATACATATGTAAGGCATCTCAAAAAGAGTTGTGAGGACTACACATTAATAAAATTCAAAATGGAAGAGAAAATGAGTATATGAACAATATGTCCATATAGTCAGATTTTGGAAAGCATTTTAGATAATATGACCAAAGTCTTTCTTGCAAATTCCTTGGGTTCTGCGGGTCCTCCTGGTTGGAAGGCTGACAACATCAACAGATGAACAGAAGTGAATCTTGTGCTGTCTGCAGCCCCAAGAGCCAAACATTGTTTTACATCTTCATTATCAATTCAGAGCCACTGATAAATCAAATCTGCAGCTGATAATAAAGCAGGCAGTGTTCCTGAACCTCGCAAGAGAAGAAAATTTAAAAATACAGGCATAAGAATGTGAAAACTGCCAGGCGTGGTGGCGCATGCTTGTAATCCCAGTACTTTGGGAGGCGGAGACTGGAGGATCCAGGTTCGCGGCCAGCCTCAGCTCTCTCTCTCTCTCTCTCTCTCTCTCTACCTAGTGAGGCCCTCCGCAACTTCGTGAGACCCGGTTTCAAAATAAAGTATAAAAAAATAGGGCCGGGGGTGTAGCGCGGAGGTAGAACGCCCCTGAGTTCAATCCTCAGTACCGCAAAAAAAAAAAAAAAAAGAATGTGAAAACTTAAGATGAAGGAACTCAAACAGATTTGGTTGAGAAACACAGAGAGAAATCTACCAGAAACCTGGGTTTGGAGGCGCAGTTGGGAGAAAAACACACACAAAAATAGGCTAACCAAACTGAACAAAGATTTGAGAAAGCAAGCTGAGAGTGTATTTGTAATATTTATGAGAAATAAATAGGCCAGCACTATTTGGGGTGACTTGAATACATCCTGAGAGATGAAAATAGTTTTTATATACCACTGAAATAGAGGGGGTTGGCCACTTTCAATTCCAAAAAAAGTTTGACACAAATTGGGAAACTCGATAGTGAGAGAAAAGATGAGAAACGGGTAGATTAATACACATATAAAAATAGACCATGGCTCAGGAAATATAGAGCCATGACACCCAGGGGCAGTGCAAGTAGGGAGGAGAATAATAGATCTGAGCCGGTGAGCCCAAGATATGTACCACTTCTTCACTCTCTGCTGGGCTCTCGTGCTGATAGGTGCTTGAAAAGGCAATTGATGGAATTTCTAGAGCCAGAGAATAAGTGTCATTATCCCGAGGCACTGAGAACCACGGCAGATAGAAGGGGATGCTACTGGATATAAACCAGGGTTTCTGAATTGTTCACTGTGGAATCCTTTCTTCAAAGGCCCATGCAGAAATCAAATTCACAGAGCAGATGAGCACAACAGCTCTGAGCACTGGAGTCTGCCACTCCTACCACTTTCCTTCAACCCCTCAGGCTCCCTGGAAAATTTTTGAAAACCATTGGTAAATAAAAGAGCAGAGGATCGCCTTTAAAAGCCCTAGCTATAAGTGGTTGAATGACAGCAGTTAGCCCTGTCTATAAAATGAATGAATTCTATCAATGGCATCTAAAGCCCCTTCCTTCCTTGTCAGGTCATTGCAGGTATGGTTTCTGCAAATCTGACAAATGAACTGACTGAACTGACTGAACTGTTCCAGAACTGCAAACTGTTTCCTTGGGTCAGCTTCTAGTGTATGCTACTCTATGCAGGGTCTATTGACTCCCCCTCTCTCCAAAGATGCAACCCTTCCTACAAACATCTAATATGTGGAAGCTAGGGAGAATGGGACTTAGAAGGGACTCCAGACAAAGAAGGAGAAAACTTTAGTTGAGCAAAGAAGGCGACCTAACTGAGGGAGACAGGAGGGGGGAAGAGGGAAACACACTAATGCACATGATGTGTATAAACAAACTTATCAAGTCAATCGCTATGCTGAGCATGGAAAGGAGGGAAGGGGGAGGGAATAGGGTGGGATTTGAGGGAGGGCTAAATGAGCAATGTGTGCATGCATGCTTCTGCTACCCTGACACTTATCAAAACGTATAACTACAATGCACCAATAAATTAAAAAAAGAATATCAAAAAAATAAACAATGAGATTGCTTAAAAAAAATCTAGCTCCTGCTCACATATGTCTTTCAATGCTCACTCCCTGGGAAGGTAACACATTCTCTCTTCAGATGTCTGTTAGAAATCTCCTTACATTGATCTGACATCTATGTTCACTCTTTGCTCCAATCAGAATAAGTCCAGATCACCTTTCACATTACAGATCGTCAAATATTTGAAGAGAGCTCTCTTGTTCCCCTAAAAACTCCCTTCATAGAGAAACGTGCAACTATTGCCCTCCCAACTATTGCTCAGATGATACACTCTCCAGACACGCATGATACTGTTACACTGATTATAACACCTCATTATACTGTTATACTGGTTTCTCTTTTTCTTTTGTGGGGGGAGGGAGGTGGTACAGGGCGACTGAACCCAGGGGCATTCTACTTCCAACTTACACTCCCAGCCCTTATTTATTTATTTACTTATTTTTTGGTTTTGGTTTTGTTTTTTTTTTAAACAGGGTCTCAGTAAGTTGCTGAGGCTGTTCTCAAACCTTCAGTCTTCCTGTCTCAGTACTGGGATTACAGACTTGTGCCACCACACCTGGACAGTTACTCCGTTTGAACATGTCCCTGCTCCTCAGCAATGCTTTGCAAGCACCTTGCCCAGCACTGGACCCAGAACTTCAGCTGACATCTGTCATTGTCGTGGTATGCAGAGGGAACATTCATTACCTCCTGCACCCAGCCTAGTGCCAGATTTGCTCAGCAGCCACATCATGCTATTGGTGCGAGCAGGGACCATTATCACACAAGAAGAGCTTTACTACTTTTCAACTGCTCTTTGGCTATCATCTTACTGATTAGACTTTGGGACCCATTCCTCTGTGATCCAGGACTAAGAAACAGAAAAGGCAAAGCCCTGGGTGGCCATGCTACAGTTAGTGCCTAATTTCTTGAGAAATCAACACCTGCCACAAGAGAGAAGCTATTCCCTGCCAGCTTCCTGACTCACGCCCTGTGTAACATCCTCCAAAAATCTGATCCAAAAGCAATTTCAGGTTCCTGCTCTATCAGAAGTGACTCATTCATTTATTGAGGCAGCCAATATTTAAAGGGTATTCCTATTCGCTCTTTTTCATATTTGAGGAGTTAATTCCTGATGTGAACAAACGCTTCATTATTTCTAGAATATAGAAGAGAAGGAGCACTAGATTAACTCCACTTTCTGTTTTTTCTGGATGTTTACACAGGGGCAGCACATTCGACCAGTCCTTCTTAAAGCAGTGCTATAGCTTCCCTTCCTGTCCTCATTGTGGAAACAGTTAGATATCATGCCTGCCGATTCTTTTTTTTACTGGTGCATTGTAATCATCCATCTTGATGAGGTTCAGGGTGGTAGAGGCATCCATGCACACATCACTCATTAAGCCCTCCCTCTATTCCCTCCCCCTTCCCTCCTTCTCATGCTCAGCATAGTGATTGACTTTGATAAGTTTGTGTATGTACATCCTGAGCATTAGGGTGTTTCCCTCTTCCCCCCCCCCATCTCCCTCAGTTAGGTCGCCTTCTTTACCCATCTAAGGTTTCTCCTTCTTCGTCTGGAGTCCCTCCTATGCCCTATTCTCCCTAGCTTCCACATATTAGAGAGAACATCTGACTTTTCACTTTTTGTGACTGACTAATCTCACTTAGCATAATGCTCTCCAATTCAATCCCTGCATTTCCCTGCAAATGACATAATTTTGTTCTTCTTTATGACTGAGTAAAATTCCATTGTGTACATATCCCATAGTTTTGTAAGCCATTCATCTGTTGATGGACATCTTGGTTGGTTCCATAGTTTGGCAATTGTGAATTGTGCAGCTATAAACATAGATATGCATGCATTAGTCTGGTAGTTTAGTTTCCATTCTTTTGGGTAGATACCCAGAAGTGGTATTTCTAAAGCATAAAAGGTATGTCCTGAAGAGTTTGCTCTTAAACACCAGAAGTTATGGTCTATCATACATGTGAGAAACTTCTTAGGAGGTCTTTCCCATAATGGTATTGGTTTTCTGAAAGACAAGCTTGGCTTTATGAGTTTCTCAGGCCTCTGTGCATGTCCTGACTCTATAATTTACAAGCCATGGATACATGGCAATATTCTAATCATCTCTTTGTCCTCATGCTTAAAAATAGATTGAATAATAATTATGCAGCCAGAAACCCAATTTTAGTTTGCTTCTTTCTTCCATCTATAAGTGTAGTACAACTAGGTGACGTGCAGATGTCATCATTACAGTCCTCATGGCCTGAAGGCCCATAATGCAACATCAGGTGTTTCCCTCTCAGTTCCTCTGCAGCCTCTCCCAGCCACAGGTGGGCTATAGAATGTGGAGAAACACTGCAACCACCAGAAGGCCAGCTTTCACGACTCTTCATGCTTTTTCAGGCCCATGTACTAATATATTGATATCTTCATTCAGTCATCCATATTCATTGATGGTTAATTGAGCACGTAGTCTATGATAGGCTCTGAGATAAGCACTGGAGATATGAATACTCAGTGCTCAGCAGCATATATTTCAGCAGGAAGACATGATTTTTCATCATTCGACATGATTTTGAAAGTGCTAAATAAAATAATGTTATTTGTTCGAACACTGTACAAAGCACAGAAGAGCACAAAGAAAGGAATGTTCAAGCCGGGCACAATGGCAGATGCCTGTGATCCCAGTACTTGAGAGGCTGAGATAGGAAGGTCATAGGTTCTAAGCATATACCAAGGACAAGTAGGTTCCACAAGGACAAGTAGGACCAGGCAGGAAACAACAGCAAATAGAAAATGCCAATATAATATCAGAGGCTTGAAAGCCGATGGAGATTTAGTAACAGATTAGAAGACAAAATAAGGCTGAAAGCCAATACTACACAGAAGCACCTAATGAGAACACACCAAGTTTCACCACAGAACTCTAGAAACTTCCCAGGATTGAATGAGCAAGTGAAGTAGGGAAGAGGACCTAGGAACAGGAAGAGTTAAAAGAAACTTGCTATATAAAGAATAGAAATAGGGAAGGTCAACAGATACAGGGATAATGATACAAGTTAATAGGAAACTTCAGTCCCTTCTGCAGCCCACATTCTGAAGACACCAGTACAGAGGAATTCCAAGTGTGATCAAAGGGAAAAGATGGCGAATGCAGACAAGTGGTTCCAGGATATTAGAGGGCCCCCCAACCTTTAAGATAAATATTCAAATTAAGGATTGAAACTGGGCCAAAAGCACTGGGTCCCCAAGACCCAATTCTGAACAATCAGAAAAAAGCAGATGGGAACCCCAAGAAGGGATGAAAGCTCACCTCACGAGAACTTCTATAGCTACTCGTTACAAGAGCCCCTCCCTCTGT
The DNA here is from genome assembly GCA_004027185.1 of Glis glis. Classification (NCBI taxonomy): domain Eukaryota; kingdom Metazoa; phylum Chordata; class Mammalia; order Rodentia; family Gliridae; genus Glis; species Glis glis. Next base: position 84,661 of record PVJS01001019.1, on the reverse strand, counting down.
CTTTCTATTTTCTATCTTTCCTTGGCTTCAAATAAACTTTCACATTCCTACACTCACCCTTCATTAGTCCTCAGACTTATTTGTCAAAATTCACTGGACCAAGAGCCCAATAAGAGGAGGAACCCTGTATCACAGGTATCCTGGAAGTTGATGATGTGGGTGATCTACAAGCAAGAGTTGGATTACTCACACATACTCCACCTGCCCAAGCTCCCTCTGCCAGCCCGGCAGCAGTGGACACTGTAAACAAAGGAGGCACCTGAATTTGCAGGACCTGAGATTGGATTTAGAATCTTTTTGTCTTGTGAGAAAGAAGGTGACTGGAGATGGAAACAGATGGCAAGGTGGAGATAGATGGAAAGGAACGAAAGGCAGGACTGTGGAAAGGGTGTGAGGACTGGGAAGAACACAGAATGAAGGAAAGATGAAGTATTGGTACAAGACGCCCTCCAAAGACCTACCTGACCAGGAGCTATCCTCTTGTATGGGGGTGGGGGAGGCATTAAGTTGTACCAGGTAAAATATCCAGGCTTTTGATTTTATAGTCTCAAAATATTGTCATGGGAGAAGGGTTGATTCTATCAATTCTGTGCAGGATCCAGAGCAGTTTCCAGTGGGGAGAGAGGGGAACACAATTCACGACCAGAGGGGTCCTTGGTTTACAAGATGAAAAAGAATTTCAGCACGTACCAGTCAGAGACATGGACAGAGATTTATTTAGGGAAGTAAGAAATACAAATTCAAGGGAGAATACAGGCTACCCCTAGAGTGCTAGAGTGAGAGAGATACCTTTCAGGGATTCATGGCTCTTCTATTATAGGAGATTTCATGAGGGGTGGGCAGGAGGAAGTATATAAGAATGGCATGTGATGATATAGGAGGTTTTGGTCATCTCCTACGTCCTGACAGGACCTTCACTGTCTCATCAGAGGTATCAGTTTGTTTAAACTGTTCAAGGACAGCCCACAGTGCCCAACGAGATTGCTCTTTTGTTTAGACTATTTACAGGTGGGATGACTAACAGTGCCCAAGGAAATGGCTCTCTTGAGTAATGCCCAATGAGATTACTCTTTTGTGTGACTTCTACCGCCTGATCAATAGATATCTGTCTGAGGATAGTCAGCTGGTGCTTAGGGTAATGAGTAAAGACTTGTAAATTCCTCAGAAACTTGGGACTAACCAGCCTGGATGAAGAGTAAGGGAATTGGGGAATTTTGCCATAGGCTTCCATATTAAAGTTATATTTTCCTTGTTCTCTCTTTATATCTCCTTTCTACATATTTCTTTTATCCTACTTTGATATTAGCTTCCTTTGTTCATGTTTCTTTTATCCTACCTCAATATTAGCTTGAAGCACTTGGTAAAATAATTTAGTAAACTTTGACTGGATCCAGTGATAAATTGGTTTGAGTAGACAAAGCAGCTAAACAAAAGCTGTCATGGCTTGGCATGGTAGCACAAACTACCACGTACTTGGGAGGCTGAGACAGGAGGATCACAGGTTCGTGGCCCGCCTCAGCAACTTAGTGAGGCCCTCAACAACTTTTTCAAAATAAAAAAATTAAATAGGGCTGAGAGTATAGCTCAGAAGTAGAATGTTCCTGGATTCAATTCCCAGTACCACCAAAAAAAAAAAAAAATAGTAGCTGTCATACACAGACTGGCTCACCCCACTATCAAGAAGTAGGAAAGGATCACGAAAAAGCAAAAAAGCAAACACCACCAAGCTCGAGACCTTGAGTCCAACTCTCTCCACTAATTCCACCCCCAGAAAGTGGCTAACAGCTTTCCCTGAAGTTCAGAAAGAAAAATCTCAGATCCAAGAATTTCACTGTTAAAGTTATTATACCTTAGAAGCAAGCATGGGAATTGGAATTCCTAAACCTAGTTTTAATCCCTGCTCTGATACTACCCATTGATTGACTTACTCAGAAAATATTCAGTGAACACCTACCATGTGCCAGCTATCCACTCAGAATGCAGCAGTAACCTTAGGAGCCAGGAAAGTCCTCTTTTTGAAGATAAAAATTGGCCTAGCCTCTGAGAAAGCCCATTGCACAAAATTTCAAGGAAGAGAGAAGAGAGAACAGCAGGAGCAAAGCTCTGATGTAGGAAAATAATAAAGAAACCCAACATTGCTTGAGTTCAGTAAGCAGAAGAAAGTGGTGTGAGAAATGTCAGAAAGGAAGGTACCTTAAATAATGTGGGTATTATTGAAAAAAAAACAGTAGAAACAGACTCGGGAGTTTTATGTTAGTGGTTGGCATACTTTTTGAAAAAAAAAATAAAATGATTGGGTAAAGGAAAAATTACCAGCAAAGGAAAATGAAAGGGAAAGGCGAGTGAGATGTACAGAAAACTAGGAAAGTGCTGTGCCAAAAGACAATGCCAAGAAGAGAAAGAGAAATGTGACCATCTGGGTATGATGCAGCTTAAAATCTTGAATGGGATGAAAAGAGAAACATGTGCATTGGATTTTGCAAGACAGGCGTTGTCTGCAAATACGAGAACAGCATCTTGATGGAGTGGGAGAAGACAGCCAGACTGCAAAGGGCTTGAAGAGCGGCTGGGAAGTGAGAAAGCGCCAACCCTAAAGAGAGACAGCCCCTTCGAAAGATTTGGCTGGGGCCAGGAGCCAGGAGATGAGGCATAAGTTCAAGGTGGTATAGACACTAAGAAGAAAGAAACCAAGTTCGATGCTAGTGGGAATTTCTGGTCAAGAGAAAGAAGATGATGATGCACAAGAAAAGAGTGTATGCCTTAAATATATACAATAAAGAATAAGCCAGTCATGGTAGCACATGCCTGTAATCACAGCTACTGGGGAGGTTGAGGCAGAAGGATTGCAAATTTGAGACCAGACTGGGCAACTTAGCAAGATCCCATCTCAAAATAAAACAAAAAGAGCTGGAGATGTAGATTAGTGGTAGGGCACCCCTGGGTTCAATCTCCAGTACTGCAAAATAAAATATAATATAGTAAAGGAGTGAAGAGGGTGTACAACTATAGTAGCACATTGTTGTGAAGAGAATTACTCAAGAGAGTGTCACACACCATAAAGGTGGAGGGAGTGATTTGAGAACATAACCATATGTGCACGTAAGTGTAAATCTGGCTTGAAATATAAGGAAATTTCTCTCTATTGGTTTATATTTTCCCAATGAAGAACATGCCAAAAAAGGGTTGGAGAATATGTAGAGAGAGAAGAGAACACTTTTTTAAGGAGACAAATAAATAAGTCAGGTACAAATCTCATTTCATAACATTGTTGTGCAGGAAATTTAACCATGTGTAATCTTGTATGAGGGAACTTAATCTCTACTCTAGGATTCTACTTCATGCGGTGGTGGAAGCTCAATGCTGGTCAATTCAGGATCTTACTCTTGTCTTAAAACTTACTTTGACATCTTGTATGAGCTAGGAGCTTAAGTACTGCAAGGGCATGAGAATGGTTACCTGATAATTACCAAAAAATATTCTGGCAGCCACCGAGATATCTTTGTTTCCCATTTGGTCTTGACTCTCAAGTTCACACAGATTACTTTAAAATTGTCCCTGAAATTGTCTCTAGCTATTGGAGTGCTCTGGCAGACGCTTGCTTGCTCTGTAGTCCCACCATGGATGGTTGCTGCTTTAAGCAGCTCCCTAATAACTATTCCGTGGTTCCTGCCATAGAAGGTCACTGCACCAGACAGCTTCCTGAAGATTGTTCTGTGGTTCCTGCCCCGGAAGGTCACTGCACCAGGCAGCTTCCTGATTAATAGTCTTCTCACACAATACTGACATGAAGTCTGATATAATAATTGGGAGAGAATTTAATAATTGGGGGAGTCAGGGAGGAGATCCAAGATGACAAATTCTCCTGCCTTATGTAGTCAAGGCCTTTCTTATATAGAGGTTCAAACAAAGCAAACGGGAAGAAGATCACAAATTAAGACCAGGGAGTGACAATCACAAGTTAAGACCAGGGAGTGGCAAGGTGAACGTTTCAGGGAGAATAGGAGGTCATCAATGTCCAGACTTTGGTCCCATCTGGTCCAAGGAAGCTTGTCTGTGTGCTGACAATCTCCACTTAGCATGTACTGTGTACACGGTTAAGCTGGTCCGAAATGGTGACCTCGTTGCATGGGCTAAGATGGCCCCCAACATCTAGCTACAAAGCTTACCTTTAACTAACTTTGCCCTGCTATGAAACATGAGATTATTTTGCTGCCAGAAGTGAGGCTTTTAGAGGTGTTGATGCCAAGGATTGGGAAGATGGATGGAAAAGAAGATCATTTGATGCATGGAGATTAAAGACCTGGTGGCTCAGGGAGTTCAGTGGTTCATTTGTATAGATCTTGTGGTTATCATAAATGATGGAAAAACTAGAGATACAGAGGCAGACAAAAAGCCAGGACCTAAGTCTTCAGAGAAAGTATAGGGATGGAAGGTGAGGAGTCAGCAGCAGGATAAAGGAAGGTGATAGACCAGTTGAATGAACTGAGATTCAAAGGACCTGGATTTTGTTGTTGTTGTTGTTTGGGTTTTAGGTTGCTTTTTTTGAGGACGGAAAGAAAAGAAATGGTTTGGAAGCAATAAATGTAAGCCAGATACACGCCCACACCATCTTCTGGCCTTGAGGTTTATGAAACATGAGAGAGAAGAGGGATCTTTATTTGTAAGAGCCATAGGAGAAGCCCCATCATCATAGCAGAGCCAGGTTAAAGAGAAGGCATTCAGAGAACCATTTGAAGATACAAAGAAATCAGAGAATCACAGATCCATGAAGAGAGGAGGCTCGAGTTTGGATCCATTTATAAGTGGTACTGAGTAAGGAAAGGTGAGCGTGCAGTCTTCTGTGGTGCGAATGTTCCTGTTCCCCCCAAATTTGTATGCTGAAACTCTACCCCCAAAATGGTGACATTAAGATATTGGGACACTGTGAGGTGAGTAAGTCATGGGGGTTCTGACTTCATTAATGGGATTAGGGCTTCATAAAAGAGGTCAACACAACTTGTTCTCTGCATCCACAAAGTGTGGACATAGTAAAAGATGTCATGTATGAGGAAGAGGGTTTACCAGACACGGAATCTGCCAGGACCTTGACCTTGGATCTTCCAGCCTCCTGAAGAGTGAGCAATGCATCCCAGTTACTTATAAACTACCCAATCTAAGGCATTTTGTTATAGCAACCTGAACTAAGACACAGTTGATAGCAGATGACAGGGAAGACATAGATATATGATCTGCCCAAAGAACTTTAGCTCCTCAAGTTGAGTTATTTCTGTATAAATTACTCTGAATATGTGTGGAAATCTCTCCCTCTCTCTCTCTCTCCCCACTAAACATAATATAGATGTAAAAATTAAATGGAAGTACTGGCAAATATTTCTATACACAAGCCTATGAATACAGGCTTAGAGTAGAATATGGGTACCCCAATCACCAAAACAAAAACAACCTAAGAAAAGTATTAAAACAGAATAAAGTATCAGTGGAATCTCAAACACCAACCCAAGGCCCTGAACTTCAGAAGGAGAAGTAGGCATGAAGAGCTTTGGTGTGCTGTGTGAGGGCTCCTATGAGACTGTGTGAGAGAGTATAGAGAGAGGAGAGAGAACATTCCAGGCACACTAGTCTTCACTTCTTTTATACCCTGTGAGCTTCCAGGCTCTCTTGTGAGTAGTTATTCCCCACCAATTATTTTGAAATGTTGCTCGCTTTTATCATCCCTATATGTGTTAGTCAACTTTCATTGCTGTGACCAAAATATCTGACAAGAACAACTTAGAGGAGGAAAGACTGATGTGGGCTCATGGTTTCAGAGGTTTGAGTCCATGATCACCGGTTCCACTTTCTTGGGCCTGAGGGAAGGCAGAACATCATGGGAGAGGGGAGCAACTCAGCTCATGGCAGCTGGAAAGCAGAGAGAGCAATGGAGGGGTCAGGGATAAAATATAGTCCCCAAGGGCACATCCCCCGTGACCTACTTCCACCAGCCGTGGCCCACCTGCCTCCAGTTGCCATCCAGTAGTCCATTCAAATGTTTAATCCATCAAGTCGAGCAAGCCACTGATGAGGCTACGGCACTCACGATCCAATCATTTTTGTAAAATCCCCACCTCTGTACTTTCCTACGTTGCCCTTAACGCATGAACTTTTGGGAGACAGTCCAAAACACAACCTTCTCTTAGGACCCACATTCCAGATCTAATTAGTTCAGTTCTTCAAAGCCAGAAAGGCTTCTTTCGGGCTGACTTTGAATATCCTAACATCTGCTGAGTTTTTTTTATCACACATCATCTTTTCATCCATATCCCCTCTTTTTGTTCTCTTTAGATACACATTTTCTACTAATGCATTACCATAGTTTGATGCTGAATGTATTATAAACGGCAATGGGTTTCAAATTATTAAATAAGAAAAGGCTATAAGGGCAGAAGAAAGTTTTCAAATATTTCTTTCAAAATGTAAGACTCTCTTATTTTTTCACCCTTTATAGCACATGATTAAATTAAAATAACTGCCTCCTGTTTGGAGCTCACTGTGAACCAACCACTGGCTTAAATATTTTCCACATTTTGTCCCATTTAACCTTCACCAATATATCCTATAAGGCAAATATCACCCCTGTGCTTATTTTCCTGGTTAAGAAATTGAGGCTCGCAGAGGTTAACAAACTTGCCCAAGATCATGAACCTAGGAAAGGGGAGAATTTCAGCTTGAACAACCATGCTGTTTGAGTCACTACCTACTGTGAAAAATATGCCCCTCTCTGATACCTAGGAGTTAAAGTGAATCTATACACATGCTCTTGAAGCTGCAGACAACCAAGATCAATTTTCCAGATCTGAGAGGCTCTGAATAATAGGGCACACCAGGTGAATAAGGTGATTGAAGGTTTAGTTGAGGAAAGTTAATGAAGAAGCCAGTTGGTCTTTTCAATACAAGCTTCAAAGCATCGCTCAAACAATCACCACCAAGATAAAGAGCATTGGCCTCGCTCATAAATTTTCTAATGCATTCTGAAGCCAGTCGGAAGGTAACACCTAGAATTAAAATCACAAATAAAATCTTAGGAAGAACTATTTTTTTTTTTTTACTCTGCATCTGAAATCATGCTTTCAGAGGAATTGCCATTCTAGCATTAGGCTCATTGTTATAGTGGAAAAGAAAAAGAAATCTAGTTATGATGGGGCCTGAAACTTTTGGATCTCTTGCCTGGCAGGTAATTTTGCTTTCTTAAGCATTTTGAAAAGTTAACATTGCTCTTCTGCCAAAATGCCTCTGCTGAGAACACCCAGTTATTAGTACAAATCTAAGGAGCTATCGCCCTGTCCTCTTTTCAATTGAGCTTGACCTTGAAGAAATATTAAATAGGACTTGTTTAGAGGGGAGGAGAAGAGAATTACTTCATAGTCCTGCCTCTGTCAGCTCCTCATAATCAGAGGAATTTCACACCAGGAAGAACCTGTGACATAATGAATTACTAAAGTGTGAAATCCTCCAGCAGTCTGCTGCTGCTTCATGGTGATGAGGCTGAAAATGCACTACTGTAAATAGATTTTCATAAGACATCCCCTGTCACTTTGCCTAGCGAGATGAAGTAATTTCTTCATCACTGAATCTTTACATTGGACCTGGGAGAAAAGTGAGAAAATGCTTGGATCTATTTTTAAGGAAAACTTGCTATTATATTTCACCTTCAACCTGATCTCCAAATTACATAAAAATCCTTATTACTTACATTTTACAATTACAAAAAAAAGAAATTCACAAGAAGGTGGCAATTTTACTGGCTACAGATACATTTAAGTTTTAAAAACTAATATTTTCATTTAGAATTCTTCAAAGGCCATCAAAGTTTCCTTTGTGGACCAGGCGTGAAGGTGCACACCTATAATCCCAGTATTTGAGAGGCTGAGACAGGCAGATCGCAAGTTTGAGACTATCTCAGGGTAACTAGGAGAGATCCTATTGCAAAATAAAATAAGAAAAAGGCTGGGCATGTGGCTCAGTGGTAGAATGCCTCTGGATTCTATCCCCAGGCAAAGAGAGAAGGAAGGAAGGAAGGGAGGAAGGAAGGAAGGAGAGAGAGAGAGAGAGAGAGAGAGAGAGAGAGAGAGAAGGAAGGAAGGAAGGAAGGAAGGAAGGAAGGAAGGAAGGAAGGAAGAAAGAAAGAAAGAAAGAAAGAAAGAAAGAAAGAAAGAAAAAGAAAGAAAGAAAGAAAGAAGAAAAAGAAAGAAAGAAAGAAAGGAAGTTCCTTCTGTGGAGGGCTAGATGGCTCTGATCATCTTTTGGGATCCTCCACATTTCATGTCTATCAACCCCACTCAAACTCTTTTTGCTTTGTCAGCAAGGGCAATGTATTCCAGTCACCAGCCCTCTTACCTGACACACTCGCTCAGTTTCCTGGTTCCTCGCGTTATTTTAATTGTGTCTCATACTGTCTTAGTCCATTTGTGCTGCTATAGCAGAACAACACAGACGGAGCAATTTGTAAAGAACGGAAGCGGGCTGTGTCACAGTTCTGGAGGCTGGAAAGCCCAGAATCAAGGCACCAGCAGGTTGGATTTTCTGGTAAAGGCTGCTATCTGGCTGCCTCCAGAGCTCTGGACAGAGTGCTGTGTTCTCACATCGCGGATGGCAGAAAGACAAACTGGCCAACTGCTGGGAGAAGCCTCTTTTATCGGGTCCTTCATCCCATAGTATCAGCCCCACCTGTTGATACTATGACATTGGCCACTAAGTTTCAGTACCTAAATTTTAGCACACACCTATTTTTTCACTCCCATCTCTAATACCACCACTCGACGGGCACTGCTCAATGCAAGGAAGTTTATAAGAGGGAATCTAACCTTCCCAGCCTGTGTGGTTTCCCATTACCATCAGGAGACAGGGTCAATGCCACGGAATCACTTTTAAAGTGCACGGTCTGCTCTCCTAACTCCCGCATCTCCCAAATTCTGTCCCCATCTTCAATAATTCTGAACTGCTAACTGATTTTAGTTATCATTATACTAGGTACAGCCTCACCCTTACCACACCTCTTCATCCCTTGTCAGACTCCCCCAGTTGCCACCTCCCTACAGATCTGGGGTCAAGGCTGCTCCTGTAGCATCTATACTGAATCTGTAGTAAGATATCCCATATTATCTGACTGCAGACTTGCTTGTTTCTCCCAGTGGGGGAAAATAAGTCAAGACTTTTGTTGTTGTATTTTCCATGCTTTTATCCTTAAAGCCTTGTTCAGTGATAGATTTGCAGCAGGCACACAATATATTAAATAATAGATAGATAGATGATAGATAGAAAGATATTAAATAAATTCATTTTCCAACATTTGCCTAAAATGCTATCTATCACTTCTCAGTTTTCTCCCTGTCTCTTGGTATGTGAGGTAGCAGAATAATGACCCTCATAAACTAGCTCCAGAATCTGTGAATGTGCTTGTTATGGTTTGGATTTTGAGCAGCCCCCCTAAGGTTCAGGTGTTGAAGGGTTTGTCCCTAATGCAGTGGTGTTTAGAGGTAAGGCTCTTAGGAAATTACTGGCCCATAAGGGTTCTGATAATTTGATGGCTTTATCAGGAAGTGGTGGACACTCCAGGGGGCGGAGCCTAGTTGAGGAAATAGGTCACTGGGGGCATGCCCTGAAAGGGTATATCTTATCCCCAACCCTTCTCCCTATCTCTTTCTCTGCTTCGTGGTTGCCATGAGGTGAGCAGCTTTCTTCTGCCATGCCCTTTTACCACGATGTTTCTGCCTTCGAGCCTGATGACTAGGGACTGGAACCTCTGACACCACAGCCAAAATTAACCTTTCCTTCTTTATGTTGTTTTTCTCGGGTATTTGGTCACAGCAAAGAAAAACTGACTATCATAATACTGGTATACGGCAAAGGGGAATTAACATTACAGATGGAAGTAAGGTTGATCATCAATAGACCTTAAAATAAAGAGATCATTCTGGATCATCTAGATGGGCCCAATATAAACACGAGAGGGTTGAATGGGGAAGAAGGAGACAGGTTAGAACCAGAGAGATGAAATCATGAGGAAAACTCAACTTTGAAAATAGATGAAGGGGACCATGAGACTAGGACTGCGAAGAAGGTAGAAAAAGCAAGAAAATGAATCATCTAAAATTTTTAGAAAAAGAATGTGGTTCTGATGACACCTTGACTTTAACCCAGTGAGGCCTGTTTCAGACTACTGACCTCCAGAGCCATAAGATAATGAAATTTGTGTTGTTTTAAGCTATTAAGTATGTATTAATTTGCTACACCAGTTGGAACCTAATTCAGCCTTCCAACAGATTTTCATCTTGGCTTGAGTTCTTATTATGTAGAAACGTTTAGCAACTTCTCCAGTCTGAGGCAATGCTTCTAAATGTAGGGGTAATATGTGTGTGTGTGAGTGTGTGTGTGTGTGTGTGTATGTGTGTGTATGTGTATTGGGGTGGGGCACTGAAGATGAAGGGGTATCAAATGCACCCCAGAAGTTCTTTCAAAATCCACCCAGTGTTAGAACAGTGTGTCAGGAAATATCTTAAGGACATTTTTCAAAATACACAAGTTCTGCCTTACAGCGCATACAGGTCCTCTGCATACCATGGAGAACCTTTGCTCTAGAATCTATGACTATTGACCATCTAGTTCTAGAATTGAGAAAATCTCCTCCATTCAGAGAAGAAAGTGTCCTATAGTTTCCTATCTTTTGAGGATATTTAGGAATGAAGCCCCAAATCAGGATGAAAAGGGAAGCTGCCCTGTATCCTGGATTGAGCGGTGAGTGAAAATCAGGAATGGACCTAAATGGCACAAACCTCTTTGGAAAACAGTATAATTGCAAGAGAATATGCTCTATCTTTCTGTGTGTGTGTGTGTGTGTGTGTGTGTGTGTGTGTGTGTGTGTGTGGTGTGTGGTGTGTGTTGTGTGTGTGTGTGTGTGTGTGTGTGTGTGTGTGTGTGTGTATGTATTACTGGGGATTGAACCCAGGAGTGTTCTACTTTTCAGCTATACCCCCAGCCCTATTGTAATTTTTTTTTGAAAAAGAGTTTTGCTAAGGTGTTAAGGGTCTCACTAAGTTGCTGAGGCTGGTCTCAAACCTGCAATCCTTTTGTCTCAACCTTCCAAGTACTGGGATTACAGGTACGTGCTACCACATTCAGCCTCTTTCTGTTTTAATGAACCACATTTTAGAAATAAGATATAAAAGAAAGACATCAAGGCTTATGGGAATTGAAAGCTCCTAGAAATGACAACTGCTTACTCACTTAATATCAGCTGTCAGGCTGGGTGTGGTGGTGCATGCCTGTAATCTCAGTACTTGGGTGCTGAGACAGGAGGATCACAGGTTTGAGACCAGCCTTACCAACTTAGCAAGACTCTGTTTCAAATAAAAAAACAAAATGGATCTGGGTGTGTGTCTTAGAGGTAGAACACACTTGAGTTCAATACCTGGTACCACACAAATACACAAAAAATAAAATAAAATAAAATCAGCTATCATCATCGAACTGATTGGGGCCCTCATACTCACCTATTTTGTAGATGAGGAAATACATCTTTCGCATTGTAGATGAGAAAGGGGGCTTGTCCTAGTGACATACATTTGTGGCAATGATAATTTTAATTCCAGTTTCAATACCTCTGTCTCTATTCCTTCCTTCCTTATTTATTTATTTATTTACTTACTTATTTATTTATTTATTTATATTTGCAGTCCTGGGAGTTGAACCGAGGGGTATTCTACCTCTAAGCTACATCCCAGCCCTTTTAATTTTTTATTTTGAAACAGGGTCTCACTACATTGCTGAAGCTGGTCTCAAACCTGCAATCTTCCTGTCTCAGCCTCCCAAGTACTGGGATCACAGGCATGTGCTAACAGGCCTGGCCCTCACTCTATATAATCGGAAGTGTTGAGCAACTCATGCAGGCCTCACCTTCAGAAGTATGTGATTTTGATCTTTAAAATCGGCCCCAAACTTCCAAACTTGCACCAGAAGATAGTGGGCAGCCTTCAGGAAGTACCCACTCCCCACTGCCTGCTTCAGACATAGCAGTAAACAAGAAAGTGCTAATGAGGGCTCCCACAGAACAAAAACCAGTCACCATAAAAACCAAATAATAAGGGATTCATTCCAGCGGGAAACACCAGAAATACCAGATGGGGCTAATTAAGGAATGAACTCCACTGCCAGGGCAGGAAAGCTTCAAAAGGCCTGCCAAGAGGACAAACGCCATGACTCTGAGATGCAGTATTTTCCATGTATCACTTTTATGAATGAAACTTTCATGGTACTTATCCAGTTTCTACCCCCACCATTGTCTATTGTGTACAGTTGGGAATCAAGGGTGGTACCAGACCACAGAGCCTAGTACCAAACCTGATGCAGATGATTTACGTCACCCATCTCTTCTGGGATTTCATAATGCATTAGCCAGATGGGACTAGGGGGTAAAGATGGGGTCAGGTGATGGAGTGTGCTCTAAGGATGAAAGGGTGTCAACAAGTATCTGGTTGGTAGAGACATGAGCTACAGCATAGACTGCTCATTGTCTTCATTCTCTCCATCTCTCTTAATAATTAAAATCATATTTTAGCAATGGGAGAACATGCTTCCCCCAATAGAAGAAGAAGAAGGCCACTTCTTAATCTTTGTTGTGATTAGATATGACCATGTGACTACATTCTGTCCAGAGAATTCTAGGAACAAAATGCTACATGGAATTTTCCAACTTGTGTCCTTGGAAAGAAAGGGAATGCTTTCTTCTCCCTTCTACCCTCCTACTCTCTAGAATGTGGAAGTGATGATGGGAGGGCTGGACCAACCATCTTGTACATTTAGATGGATGCTACACATTGAGAATGACTGAGCAACAATGTGGAAGGAATCTGGGTCCCTGCTGAGAGAGTATACATTTATCCTAACAGCATTCGCACACATACCAGAGAAATAAGCTTCCGACTTATTTGAACCATTACTCTTTATCATCTCTATTTTAGATGTTATGAGGGGAATGTTATGAGACCAGGAGATGACTATATCTGCAGGCCCATAGTGTTGACTTAATAATTCAGAATTAAGCAAAATAGCAATTAAATATTCAAAATGTCATCTAAACTAGCTTTATGAACTTTATTTGGAGCTATGACTTCCTCCAACAATGTTACCATGAATAGAAATACTAATCATTATTTAAGTAGGTAGACTAAGTTACTGGAGAAAAAAGCAGGCCAAATACCTGAACAATGGTGAACCTAGAATAATAACTTTTCCTATTTTATCTTACTAATCACGACTTCATTTCTTTTAGCAGTAGCTTCATTCTGACATGGCCAAGAGGATGTCATATATCTCAAGCTTTACCATAATCACAACTGCACTCTGCCAACACTAATACCAAATTCAATAATTAAATGCAAAGATATTAATTTAAATGTTAACTTTAATTTCTTATGGTATCACTTCTAAGAATTTGTCCTATAATTATATCCAAATATGTTCTACAAATTATATACTGCACATGTGGGAAATTGAAGAAAGATTATAAAAAACTTAAATGTCCATCAAATGTGAGCTGGTTAAATAAACCAGACTATATTCCTACAACTAATAAGTATAAGCAGATAAAATGAAAGATGAAGATGTATGTATAACCATAGACTGATTGCCAAATTAAATTGCTGATTTCAAAAATAGCAAAAATTGTTTTAGAAATGTAATCTATTTTTTCTTTTTTGTTTGTTTTTCATTTTAGCAGCTAAAATTTTTTATTATTTATTGGTGCATTGTCTTCATACATCTTGATGTTTTTCAGAGTGGTAGATGTATACATCAGTCAATTAGCCCTCCCCTGATTTTTCCCCCATTCCCTCCCCCTTCTCTCCTTCTCATACTCAGCATAGTAGTTGACTTTGATAAGTTTGTGTACGTACATCCTGTGCGTTAGGGTGCTTCCCTCTTCCCCCTCCCATCTCCCTCAATTAGATCACCTTCTTTAATCATCTAAGGTTTCCTCCATCTTTGTCTGGAGTCCCTCCTATGCCCTATTCTCCCTAGCTTCTGCATATTAGGGAGAGCATTCAACTTTTCACTTTTTGTGTCTGACTAATCTTATTGGGTGCTCTGGCAGACGCTGCTTGCTCCGTAGTCCCACCACGATAGGTTGCTGCTTTAGGCAGCTCCCTAAAAACTATTCCATGGTTCCTGCCATGGAAGGTGGCTGCACCAGACAGCTTCCTGAAGATTGTTCTGTAGTTCTAGCCACAGAAGGTCACTGCACCAGGCAACTTCCTGATCAATAGTCTTCTCCCACGAAAATGACACAAAGTCTGATATAGTAATTTGGAAAGAATTTAATAATTGGGGGGTCAGGGAGGAGATAGAGATGACAAATTCTCCTGGCCTTCTGTAGCCAGGGCCCTTCTTATATTAAGGCTTCAAACAGAGCAAATGGGAAGAAGATCACAAGTTAAGACCAGGGAGTGGCAATTACAAGTTAAGACTAGGGAGTGGCTATTACAAGTTAAAAGTAGGGAGTGGCAAGGTGAACACTTCAGGGAGAATAGGAGGTCATCGATGTCCACCTTTCCATCCCATCTGTTCCAAGGAAGCTTGTCCACATGCAGACAATTTCCACTTAGTGTGCACAGTATACATGGTTAAGCTGGTCCGAAATGGTGACCTCATTGTGTGGACTAAGATGGCCCCCAACATAATCTCACTTAGCATAATGTTCTCTAATTCTGTCCATTTCCCTGCAAATGACGTAATTTTGTTCTTCTGTATGCTGCGTAAAATTCCATTGTGTACATATCCCATAGTTTTGTAAGCCATTCATCTGTTGGTGGACATCTTGGTTGGTTCCATAGTTTGGCGATTGTGAATTGTGCAGCTATAAACATAGATACTCATGTGTTAGTCTGGTAGTTTGGTTTCCATTCTTTTGGGTAGACACCTAGAAGTGGTATTGCTGGGTCATATGGTAGGTTCATTCCCAGTCTTCTGAGGATCCTTCACACTGTTTTCCAAAGTGGTTGCACTAATTTGCAATCCCAGCAACAGTATATTAGTGTTCCTACTTCTCCACATCCTTACCAGCATTTGTTATTGTTTGTGTTTTTCATGATTGCCATTCTAATTGGGGTTAGGTGAAATCTCAGGGTAGTTTTGATTTGCATCTCTCCAATTGCTAATGTTGAAAAAATTTTCAAACATTTATTGGCCATTTGTATTTCTTCTTTTGTGAAGTATCTATTTGCTTCACTTGCCCATTTTTTATTGGGTTTTTTTTTTTTAGCAGTGAGTTTCTTGAGTTCTCTATATATTCTAGATATTAGTCCTCTATCAGAGGAGTAGCTGGCAAAGAGAGCCTACCACCAAAGAAAAGCCCAGGACCAGATGGTTTCCCAGATGAATTTTATAAAACCTTTAAACCTTTATAGAAGAACTAATCCCAATACTCCTCAATCTATTCCCTGAAATAGAAAGAAGCAGGACTCTCCCAAATACATTCTATGAAACCAACATCACATTAATAACAAAACCAAATAAAGCAGCTCAGAAAAGAAAACTACAGACCTATATTGTTGATGAACTTAGATGCAAAACTTCTAAACAAAATACTAGCAATGAGCATTCGAAACCACATCAAGAAAATCATATACCATGACCAAGTTTGATTCATCCCAGGGATGCAAGGCTGGTTCAACGTATGAAAAACAATCCATGTAATCCACCACATAAACAGAACTAAAGACAAAAATCACATGATAATTTCAATAGACACTGAAAAAGTATTTGACAAAATCCAACACCCATTCATGCTAAAAACACTGCAGAGAATTGGAATAGAAGGAACATACCTCAACATCATAAAGGCAATATACAATAGGCCCATAGCCAACATCATATTGAATGGTGAAAACTACGAGAGTTCCCCTTAAAAACAGGAGCAAGTCAAGGATGTCCACTATCACCACTCCTCTTCAATATAGTACTAGAGACTCTAGCCAGAGTAATAAGGTAAGACAAGGAAATCAAAGGAGTACAAATAGGAAAAGAAGAACTGAAACTATCCCTATTTGCAGATGACATGATATTATACTGAGAGGACCCAACCAAAAGGCTTATAGAACTTATCAACAAATTCAACAAAGTGTCTGGATACAAAATCAATCTGAAAAAAAAAACAGAAGCTTTTCTATATGCCAACCACAAATCCACTGAAAAAGAAATCCAGAAAACATTTCCACTCGGGATATCCCCCAAAACAATAAAATACTTAAGAATAAACCTAACCAAGGAGGTAAAAGACATCTACAAGGAAAACTATAAAATGTCAAAAAAAGAAATTGAAGATCTTAGAGGATGGAAAGACCTCCCATGCTCTTGGATAGGCAGGATAAATATCAAAATGGCCATTCTTCCAAAAGTGATCTACAGATTCAATGCAATACCCATTAAATTACCAAGATCATTCTTCACAGACATAGAAATATCACTCCCTAAATTCATTTGGAATAACAAAAAAAACAGAACAGCCAAAGTAGTTCTCAGCAACAAGAACCATGCAGGAGGCATCACAATACCTGACTTCAAACTATACTACAAAGCCATGTAATAAAAACATCATGGTATTGGCACAAAAGCAGACAATGAAGCAGAATATAAGACTCAGAAACAAATCTGCATACTTACAGCCAATTGATTTTTGACAAAGGAGCCAAAAATATACACTAGAAAAAGGATAGCCTTTTCAACAAATGGTGTTGGCAAAACCGGTTAACCACATGCAGAAAAATGGAAATAAACCCCACTTTCTCACTCTGCACAAAAGTCAATTCAAGATGGATCAAAGACCTGGAAATTAGACCAGAGACCTCGCAGCTACTTGAAGAGGGCATAAGTCCAACTCTTCAACACATAAGCACAGGCAAAAACTTCCTCAACAAGACCCCAAAGGCACAAGAAGTTAAACTGAGGATCAATACATGGGATTGCATTAAACTGAAGAGCTTCTGGGCTGCAAAGGAAACTTATCAAGAACCTCAACAGAGAGCTGACAGAATCTATTTCTTGAAGGCCATAAAAGTCTGCAAAAGAATACAATACGCAGTTATACAAATTAATCCAGTAATATTGATGGCCTTTGTATTGGGAACATGGGTAGAGAGGAATAGAAATAATTGGGAGACTTTTCACTCTAGATCCTATGACATCTTTTGAAATCTAAACCATGTGAGTATATTAACTATTAAAATAAATCACATTTAAATTATAAGGCTGTTATGCAGTCTTTGCTGGAGAGAATATAATACACTTTATAGCTCTTATCTTATTGGGTTTGAAATGTCAAGAGAGTAGGAGTGAATATTTTTGCCCCTTTACTGTAGATCATGAGGTTTAGGCACAGAGGGCAAAACACCTTGTTCTGAATCAAGACAAAGAGTTAACCCAAACAAATACACATATAAGAAAAAAATGTTTGTGTGATGGATGTATTAGTCAGCTTTTTGTCACTGTGATCAAAACACCTGACAAGAACAGCTTAGAGAAGGAAAGGTTTATTTGGGCTCTGGGTTTCAGAGTTTCAGTCCATGGTGAGCAGGCAGAAGGATATAACAGAGGAAAGCTGCTCAGTTTATGCCTGCAGGAAAGCTGAAAGAGAAGAAGGAAGGGACTGTGGACAGAAATTGCCCCCAACATTATATTCCCAGTGACCAGTGTCCTCTAGCCATAACCCACCTCCCTACAGTTATCACCCAGTAAATCCATTCAAATTGTTAATCCAGCCAACGGGTTCGTCCAATGGTGAGGTGAGAGCCTTCATAAGTCAATTATTTCACCTCTGAAGAGTGCTGCATTGCCTACCTCCTGAGATCACACAAGGTTTGGGGGAACATTCCAGAAACCATGACTGTGAAACAGTATGTCTCAGTGACTAACATCTCAGGTTCTGGCAGCAAATGGCTGGACCCAAACCCAGTTCTGTCACTTGATTAAGTTCTTGATTAAGTCTCATTTTTCTCTTCTGTAAAATGAGTGATAACAACAGAATCTACATTATACACATAAGAGTATTAAGAATGGGGTTAAGGAAGTGTTAAAGATCATGAACCAATAACTTGATTAATACTGGATAACATTATTTATTCCACACTATATTAAGGAAATACTTAAAAAGGCTTGATCTATTATTCAGAGTTGATATCTTCACTGGTTGCCAACAAATAAAATAATCAGGACACAAACCACTTGTGTCATGTTTTCAACAAAACCATTTCATTTTCTTCTTGGAAGACACATCTCCATACCTGGCTGCAGAAGGCTTGGGCTGAACGCCTCTGTGCTGCCTATGGAGTTGGTGGAAGTTGTATGTGAAGCCATCCTGACAGACATAACCTGTCTTCGAGCCTGGCTGCTTGTGTCTCCATTCTTACTGCCCCCATGACAGCAATGTGGGAGCCTGCACACTAAAGACTGAGATGTCTCAGCATGGAAGCAGCTTCACCCTGAAAGGCTGCACGGGGCCGAGTCCCTCTGCCCACTGGCATTGGACCATGACACACGCAAGCCATCATCTTTTACTGTGTTAAACATCTGAGACTAGGGGGGTTGGCTTGGGAGTTTTTGTTTGCTTGTCTATTTGTTTGATGTTGTTATTTGCAGCAAAGCATACCCATGTTTTTTTTTTTTTACATACCTCTATAAAATAGTACTACTTGTCAATAGCAATATTTTAAAAGGTTTTAAAATGTGACTGTGACTTCATGAGAGTGGGTTTATTTCCATGCACCTGTGTTAATCCTTCTTCTCTTCCCCCCCCACTCATGCACACACACACACACACTCTCTCTCTCTCTCTCTCTCTCCCTCCCTCCCTCCCTCCCTCACCTGTATCCCCTCTCTTTCTTCTTTTCCTCAATTCTCTCTTCATGCTTTTTGTTTCTATCTCAAAGTCTTAAATAGCCATAATATAAGACTGAGATGTTTGCTGTGGTGTTGGGATTAGTCCATATTATGTCCTTTTACATTTCTGAATCCTTTGTTGCAATATGAAGTGACTGCTCTAAACACTTACTGTTAATGGGAGAACCAGCTCTTCTAACTAGAAATTGTTGCCTAGTAAGAAGAAGGAATACAGAGAAAAGGTTGCAAGAGAATATTTATTGGCCGCTATAATTTTTAAAGTGTGACCTTGGGAGATTTCGTATTGCTTAGACAAGAAAATCAGTGTCATAATTCATATAGTCTGAGTTGCCTACATAACTCCCAGTGTTGCCAAATGTTTAGAAATATTCCCAACCCGTGAGCATTTTTACCTAAGCCCTGTGGTTTTAGAAAAGTCCACACAAATCACCATTATGGGCAAATGGAGAATTACTGAATGGTGCAATTTGGCTGGTTCCTTTCATGTAAGGTACCCTTATTTTAGTTCTGTCAAAGCCTCATATCTATTACCATTGTGTTGCTGAATCTTTACATTTAAATAAACAATAGCAACAAAACCAAAATGATTCAGAATGTCAGTGCAGTATATTTTCTTTATTGAAAAAGAACAGATTTGAATAACACAGCTGTGGCTTTAAAAGAAAACAGAGAGAAGTTATTTTAAATGTGTGGATAAAGAGGAACTAGCAGAGATGAAAAGAACTAATCCATTTTTCCCCAGCACAGTAGTCTAATGTGTCCCTCAGTTCGACACACAACTGGGCGAGAACTAATGAGTCAAAGGCTAAAACATCTTCTGAATATTCTCATAGAGAGTACTTACAAATGCTGTGTACAAGTTGACTTGACAGATTATGCTTCTAGAAACTTCCCAGATAATATTCGAAATTCTAACCATCTACAGAAAGAAGGACATTTTTACAATAATATATGCGTCAACTGCTGTCACAATGAAGGAAAAGCTTAAGCTACTAATGCACCTGCCAATTGCTTAGGATGTCCCTTCCATCTCAAGTCACTATTTTTTAATCATCTATGAATATTGAAGAGCGAGCACTTAACACACGTTATATACTCGTGGTTGAACTTCCATAATAGCACTGCATTTGGTATTGACCACGTTATTTTCTCAAGCTTAAAAGTAAATACAAATAACACACAACATTTTTTTATCATTTCAAAACATATGTTGGAGCTCGCCATTTATTTCTGAAGCCCTGGTTAATAGGTATGGGGTTTCTCAGCCTCAGAACACAGGCAAATGACTTTTGCCACAATCATCATCATTACAGTAGCTTTCTCCAACCATACATAACATGGTTACTGGGAGATCTGGACCAGCTCTGTCAAAGAAAACAGCAACACTTTTGAGGTGCAACATGTCCTCCGATATCTACATCAGCTTTCCATACCTGTTCACAGAGGCAGGACAACGTTCATGCTTTCCAACCCCTGAACCATACTCTCTGAGGCCAGCTTCATTCATCTGTTATTTATTATCATTTATGAAAATGGTAGCAATGGACACTGGGGTACAGGTAGGGGGTTGTTTGGTATTTTTACAAAGCAGCAAGTTTCATGCTTGACCTAGGGAACTTCTGATAAACCCTAAAGTTGAAAACCCAAAGGAAAGGAGAAGTTCCAAGAATCTGAATCCAGTTGAACAGCCTATTGTATTGTTCCCCACTAGAAAACGTATAAAAGCAGTTTACTGCTTTGTAAACAAAACCAATGACCCTAAGAAAATGTCCAATAGTCCCATTAGAGAGAACTCCAAAAATAACATGATCATTACTCACCACATATCTTGATTTAAAAAAAATGTAGATGGGAGATAGATCTATTGTATCCAGGCATACACATGTGTATATAAAGATTTATATACATACATACATGCATGTGAATATAAATGGATGGATGAAGAATAGATAGATGGAGATAGATAGATGATAGATGACAGACAGATAGATGATAGATAGATAGATAGATGATAGATAGATAGAGATGTTATTTCCTCAAATTCTCCCATGACATGGACAGGTAGATACACTGTATAGCTATAATAGTATTTGTTATCTTATAATTTGGATAGTATGCTTCATATCAAGAACCTCCCAACATCCCCCCCAAAAAAGATTGAAAGAAAGAATAACCCTGGAGTAGGGGATTCTGCCCCATTGGACTAGACTGAAGTTTCATCGCTGCATGAGAAAATTACCTTTCATTCCAGCTCTTCTCAGTGTTATAGTCAGAGGCAGAAGTAGCAGCATGTCTAGAATCAGCGCAGCTAAGTCCGCTCAGCCCAAAAGCGCATCTGCTCCAGACCCTCCTCCCTTGTCATCCCACAGAGTGCAAAGCACACATATGGCAAATATATTAAGTCCTTGGTCCATTCTGCTACTTATTGTACTTGTTCATCAGCCCGGAGTCCTTGATTTCCCTTCCTATACTCTGGAAGCCAGGACTATGTCTCTTCAGCTTGATTTCCTAACTTTCACACCACACCACCACGGCCACAATGAGGTCTGTTGAATACATTTTGGTAATAATACCTGTCCTAAGGATACATGATTGTCATGGGCACATGACATGTCATCGTATGCTCCCGTTAAACTTCATTAAGGAAATGGAGGTTGAAGGAAGGAGTATGGTTGCCTAGCATGTAGGATTCTGCACAGAGCTAACATTCTAGAAATAAGTCTCCCAGATATGCTTCTCTTGGTCCCCTTTTTTGATCTCCCCCAGACTCTCCCAAACCTCAGTCCAAATTCTTCTACACTAAGATTTAGACCAAAGAAGGTAGTTTTAGTTGTCTCTGATTCTGCCGAAACATCCCAAGCACTTTGAGATTCTCTGGTTTTACCTATTATTTTGCCTCTTTTAAAAATTTCCCTCTTATGTGGGAATAAGGAGTTATATGTATGGATGCATACCATGCTGCTAACACTGAGATAATATTGGCGTGAAAGTGATTACCTTTGCTTTTATACATCTTTTTGCAATAGTGTTCTAATTGTTCCAATGAGATTGCATTACTATTTCAATTTGAAAATTTCAAGTAAAACCTTTTAAAAATCCTTCCTAGTATTTTTGTAGTATCTGTAGTCTCTTCAGGGTGAACTGAAATCTGTCCATATTTTCTTGTCTTGACATTAAAAGAGGCAAAATAATTATAGAGGAAATAATTTTCCCCAAAAATTCAGCTTGCTACTCAAAATATTTGTAATCTCTATAAGGCTTGCTCTGAAAAAAATAACTGAAAATTTTACTTTGAGGGACTTAGCAATGGAGATTCTCAAATGAAAAATTTACTCTGAATGGTATAAAGATAAATGAAAGGACATTTGCTGGACATAGAAGTGTTGGAGCTTATTCTAAGACCAGGAAGACTTCCCATCCACTCCTTTCCACACCAACTTAAAATGAAATTCCTCACAGTGAGTGCCAACTAACTCACCTTTAACTGACTTACCCTTTTCAACTACCCACCAAATTATAAGATGTCCCCTTCTACTGTGATTCTCATATGTCCCCTGGTATTTCCAGTCCTCTTTAATTTGGAAAGATTATATACCCTATCTTCACATATAAGAAGTAATTACTGCAGACTTTCTATTTTTCGCCAGATCACAAATCCCTCTGAAACTTACCCTCAGCATATTGCAGACACATCTACCTGCCCTTTGTACACGTTGTCTGTTTTTTCCTTAATAACATTGTTATTGTGTAGTAACAGCCATGCTGGGGATATGTTACGAAACACCCAATCACCTTCCAGGAGATGAAGCAATTGGGACAGCCCTGACTCGTGAAGTCTTCTCTAGTTCCATTGCTAACTTTCCATGCTATTTGGGAAGTCTTTAGGACAGACTCTCTGAGCCTCAATACCTCCAGGAATGAAACGTGGATAAGGCAACTGATTTCCTATGGTGAGTAAGTGCTTTAAGCATTCATTGTTTTCCAAATTTGGGGTTAAGCCAGATGTGGTGGCACACACCTGTAATCCCAGTACTTGGGAGGCTGAGACAGGAGGATCACAGGTTCAAGGACAGTCTCAGCAAGTAGTAGACTTTCATCAACCTAGTAGAATCCTATTTCAAAATAAAAATAAAATAGAGCTGGGGGCGTAGCTCAGAGGTAGAATGCCCCTGAGTTCAATCCCCAGTACCACCAAAAAAAAAAAAAAGTTTGAGGTTAGCCAGAGTGTCTGTGGAGCATGAGATGAGGATTTTTAATTCTGGATTATCACAACCTAATTGAAACCAACCAGAAAAAAAAGAGATTTACTCTTTCATATCACAATGACCACTGACTGCCATTATATATACATCAAACAAGAAACTCGGTGGCCAGACCAGAAAATAAAAAATTATACCTTTCTTTCCTCTTAGTGCACAGATCCCAAAGCCAGTATTTACTGTGTGTCTCAGGTTGGTACTCTGTGTGACTGGCTCTTCAGTTCTTCCCCGGCTCACTTCTCTTGGGCTGGCTAACCTTCCTCTCACCAGTAGAGCTGGTGGCTGCCTGATGTACTCCTGTGTCCGAGGAGCGAGTCTCGTGTTTGCACGCCCAGAGACGACGGCTATTAAAGGAACACTTGCAACCTGCTGCTGCCTTTCTGCACTGGCTTTCTTGCTCCCATTTTTTAAACCATTATTATTTAATCATGTGTTTGGGACACTGCAGGTCTTTATATTATTTGACCACCAAAAAAGAAATTTAAGGATTTATTTTTATCCCCATTTTCAAATAAGTAAACCAAGGCTCAAAGAGATTAAATTATTGTCCCAAGGTCCCACTATGAAAGTAGTGATTCCTCAACCCTTGTCTGAGACCAGAACCTGTGTTCCTTTTGCTATACCATGGAGCCTCCATAATTTTAATAGTGCGTTTTAAGTTTATACCTTTCTTAATTATGAGAGTGGTTATAATAAATGTAGAGTCATGGTGTGTTACTCTGCATCTTTCCCCTTTTAATCTGTCCAGAGACATTTCTCTTTAATCACCTGCAATGAATGATTGTTTATTACATAATTTTATGGTCCAGATATATACAGAACTAAAATCTACTGAATTACTCTTGGTAATTATAGCATGTGGGGGCAAAACCTATCACATTTGCTTACCTTGACCTACTTTAATGAAGTGATAATGTTTGTTATTAGCAGCCATACGTCCAAGTGTTTCCTATCTCCCCACAAGAGTGTCTCAGCCAGAATAAATGCCCCGTTAATCAGAGGTGTTTAGTTTGCCTTGCAAAAGCTCTATTAATGCTCATGCTTAATTCTCTGTAGCTATTATACAACTGTCCCACTTCACATGATACATTTGAAGATAATTGTATAATTATTTGTAATTTTCTGCATAATTTTGTACCCAGGAGATAAATACACCTCCCATGTCATCCAGAAGGCAATACTTTGACCTTGACAAAGAAGGCAAGTTCAGTGGTGAGTAGCTGCTCTTCCGGTATCCTATGCCATCCTCCACCCAGCTCTATCGTGGACACCACTACAAGTGACCTACTCAGTGGCTCCACAGAGACTGTCCCACCACAGATGGGACATGCACCAGAGCTTCCAAGTGCGGGGGCATCACAATGAGTATTCATGGATCTTCCATGGTCTGAAGGAGTAAAGGGATGTGATGTAGTTCACAGGTTGTCCTAAGAAAACTAAATCTTTAGATTTCTCCTTTCTTACCCTAAAACATGCAAAGCATTATATAGATGCTAAGAAAAGCGCCAGCCTCTGCCTCCAGAATATCTGGAGAAGAGTATTACCACTAGGGGGCTCACCACTGTCAAGTAATTCTGAATTAGGGAAGGGCCCCTACCTCCCATTCTTTAGCCTCCCCAGTTGACAACAACCAGAGCAGGCCAGCAGTTGAGGACATATCCTATTTTTCAATGGATATTCATTGAGCAGTCAAAATAAAATGGCCCTGGGTGTAAATGAGTTCTAATTCCAGCTCCATAATGAACTGGTGACCTTGGGCAAGATGTGTACATTTTCTGTGCCTTAGCACTTAACAGGAAATGTTTTCCTCCCCTTTCCATGGGCATTGGAAAGTTTATCCAAGACAACAGAGATGGAAATAATCTAAAAAGTATACAAAGCACAATGACAATGGAAAACATATTGCTGAACAAAATCCTTAGCCTGGAGACTCTGGCCAAACGTGTTTGTTGTGCCTTTGTTTCCTTGTCACGATAACAAAACAGAATGTCAGAACAACAGTGCTCATGCCATCCACTATGATTAACACCCCTTCTTTTTTTTTTTTTGCGGTACTGGGGATTGAACCCAGGGGCGTTCTACCTCTGTGCTACACCCCCAGCCCTATTTTTTATCCTTTACTGAAACTGGGTTTCACGAAGTTGCGGAGGGCCTCACTAAGTAGCTGAGGCTGGCCGCGAACCCAGATCCTCCGGTCTCCGCCTCCCAAGTACTGAGATTACAAGCGTGCGCCACCATTAACACCCCTTCTAAATGCCACCATAGTGTGGTGGTTGAGGACTCAGGGGCTCAGGTCACATGGACCTGAGGTGGATCCTGCACCTGCTCACCTGCTGTGTGACCTTTGTCAAGTTACTTTCTGTTTCTGAGCTTCAATTCCCTCTTCTGAAAATGGGGTGATATGTTCATATGTAAATCCCACCTCATAGGATTATTATATGGATTAAATGAGGGAATTCATATAAAGAGTATTTAACAGTAAAGTTGGCACATAGCAAGTTTCTGATCGATGTTATAAATACTGTCTCTTAACATTTCTTCCAGATGATCCAAATAGAATCTCCTAGAAATAGCTTCAGACTCTATTAAGTTTGGAAGATACTGGTTTTTATTTTGTTTGTTTTTGTTTTTGTTTTTGTTTTTGCGGTATCGGGGATAGAACCCAGGGGTGTTCTACCTCCACGCTACACCCCCGGCCCTATTTTTTATACTTTATTTTGAAACCGGGTCTCACAAAGTTGCAGAGGGCCTCACTAAGTAGAGAGAGAGAGCTGAGGCTGGCCACGAACCCGGATCCTCCAGTCTCCGCCTCCCAAAGTACTGAGATTACAAGCGTGCGCCACCACGCCCGGCTCAAGATACTGGTTTTAATAAGCTCCTATGTGCAGACCTCTCAGAACCATTAATGTGCTTATGTATAAGACAACTCTTCAAAACAGAGATGTGGTCTCCAACATTTGCCCAAAGTCTTTGAAGATTAGAATCCTTTATTTTTGTAGTAACTTTGCAGGACTGGGTTGCTGAGGGATCATGCTTTGGAAAATCTTGTTCTCACAGATCAGACTTTCATAATACTATGATAAAATATCAGGATGTTATTGTCCTGAAATTTTGGAGGGAGACAGGGAGGGAAGAAGCAGGTGAGTGTAAATATGAAGAAGATAGGCTGTGTGTCCTCATTGTTGAAGCTGGAGGATGGATACATAGGAGTTGATTATACTATTCTTTCTCTGTTGTAAAAGTTTGAAAAATTCTCTAAAAGTTTTTGAAAATGTTAAACAAGAAAAATGCATGTATACACATATACATGGTATCTCTTAATACATCTGATAAATTCTTAGAGAAATGGCTAATCTTGTGAGTTTTACAGATTCATTCAGGCAAAGGTAAATTATCTATTTCTTCCACTAACTTGGGGATGAAGCTTGCCCCACACTTCAAAACCAAAAGCAATCAGTCACCGTGGTGACAGCAATCAAGGAAATTCCAGTTGGGGCACCCAGAGGCAAATATCATCTCTACTCATAATCTCAACCTTTTCCACACTGTCTTTTGCATTTAAAAAAATGGAATGTAAATTGTATTTAACTTATTTTTCTTTCATATGCCTGCCAGATGTGCTATAAAGTCAAAATAAAAATAGAATTTTGGCAGGAAGAAAAATAGAATCAGCTCCTGAATAAAGAGAATTGAATATGTCAAACATTCGGTGGACCTAGTGCAATAGTGGACTTGACTTATAGACTGGTGCTCACCCTTCATTTTAACTTTGTCTTTCAGGAGTGTCAAGGTTTCTCACTGCCAGGGGAGCCTAAGGGAATTGCAATTTGGCCTAGAACCTATTTCACTGCCAAAGTGCCTAATTTATTATACTAAAAGAATTACCTCTGCTGATAACAATGAGATCATCAAGCAACTATCGCTTTCAGGCTTTTAGACAAATTCTCCATAACTGCTCTTTTGTTCTAAATGTCATTATTTTAAACAGACCTCATTATTTTTAATTATGCCCAATTCAAAGTACTTGCATATTTGAATCATGTATTTTATGCATTAGATTCACTTTGGTGCATTAACGAAATCCTATTATTGTTCATTTAACCTTTAGAAAGTTCACAGATTGCTAACCTGCCTGTCACCAAGATTTGTGTTCATGCATTAGTTATTTCCCGCATGGACTATTTCACGCTCTCCTGGCAGGCCCTTTTCATTCATCTATTTTGTGTTTACAGCCCACTCAAAATTTACAAGGTTTGTTTCCATCCTCTAAAGTTCCTATATCCACTCTCCCTTTAGCCAGGCATAATGACTTTCTTTTTTACCTGAGTGTTGCCTTTAAAATCAAGGTAAATTGTTCTTGTTTTGTTTCTGTTTTATAGTTCCAAACAAAGGAAAAAGAAAGAAAGGTAAAAGCTATTCTATTGAATTATGGGGATAATGATTCTCCAATCTCCTCTTTACACAAAATAGATTCAGGTTTACCTGGTTTGACTTCATATTCTCCAAAGATTTCCAAGAGGGCACATTCCTGGGAGTCTTAAGAAGGAGCAATTCAATCGCAAGAATTGGACAGTTTCTGCTTACATGGACACCACATCTGGGAACCTGCAGCTGGACTTGGGCAATAACTTCTACACAGACTGTAAAGCATGATAATATTTGGAGTATAGAAAGCCCAAGCTATCCTCTCTGAAACTGGAGCTCGTCTGGAGAAATCCCTGAGAAGTGCTCAGATACCATGGCAAAGGAATCAGGGTCAACCATGCCTCACTGAACTGATGGCCCCTCCTTTCAGAAGACCCCTTTGCATGTCTCTGCCAGTGGCAAAAATATATTTATAAATTATGTGACTATAATGCACACTCACTTCTGCCCACTACGTCATCCGCAACGAAATAAGTCAAATTACAGATGTGGAGTGACTGTCACAGATGCAGACCCAGCCTGATCTCCTTTAATCAGCCCCTCTAGGCCAGTTTTCACAATGTCAGTTCAGTAGAAAGGGAGGTCCTTATTCATTCAACTGAGGGGTGCATTGCAATATGTGGAAACCATGAGTTTCTAGTACTTTCTCTTTTTTTGTGGTACCGGGGATTGAACGCAGGGGCATTCTACCTCCACGCTATGCCCCCAGCCCTATTTTCTATACGTTATTTTTGAAACCGGGTCTCACGAAGTTGTGGAGGGCCTCACTAAGGAGAGAGAGACAGAGAGACAGAGAGACAGAGAGACAGGGAGAGAGAGCGCTGAGGCTGGCCGCGAACCCGGATCCTCCGGTCTCCGCCTCCCAAAGTACTGGGATTACAAGCGTGCGCCACCACGCCCGGCTGTTTCTAGTACTTTCTAGGTGGTAACTCTACCACAGTTGTAGATTGGAATGATTCCGCCAAGAGAATTGACTTCAGTCTTGTTAGGGTGCATCCGTGTTTTTATATTCCTTGTTAATTACTTTTTTCCCAATAGGATAAATATAGTGAAAGTGGGAAATCAGAAAACGAACATTGTAAACTGACTCCTCTGCGGCGCCAGACACAGGGTAAGCACTTTAGCTGTACTCTTCTCAACCAGCAAGTTTGTTATTCCCATTGTAGAGAAGAAAGAAAATGGGGTTTCAGGGAGAGGCACACAGCCAGTATGTAGACAGGCTTCAAAGCTCAACTCAGACCCTCAACACACCACACATGCACAGAAAGCACAGGAATCGGGGTTGACGCGGCCATCAAGGACAGCTCCTCCCCGAACTCTTCCCTGTCCCTCATGCAGTTAGGCCTGCTTCCCAGGGGCATCTCATCCTGTTCCCTTTCTGGACATTCTAATGGCCGCAATTTTAGTTCAGCCCCTTTCCTATCTACACCACCTACATAGTCACCCAACACATCTCCTTGTCGTCAACTCCTAATCATTCCCAAGAATAACCTGTAAAACCCTCCAGCATTCTCTCCCTGTTCACCTGCTCCACCTAATTTTCTCCTCCATACCTTTGGATCCGTCCAATACAAGCTGCCCTCTGTCCTCTGGTCATGCCTCTGCTGGGACCAACCCCTCCAGCTTCCCCTATGCTTGAAATCCTAATTTGTTCTTTAAGATTCCACTCAAACAGCGCTTCCTCCTTGCAGCCGAACTCTCTGGAATGCCTTTCTGGCTAGAAAATAAACTCCCTGAGAGCGAAATTTGTGTCTTTTTCAACATTACGACCCAGTCACTTACTGGACCTAGGTCCCGGGACTATTCAGAGGGAGATCCCAATTCTGATATCTCCCTTAGCAACAACCTTTCCAATATGCCTGTTGCTTGGACTTTGCTGGAATCACAAAAGAACTTTGTGCTGCTCAGAATAGCCAAAGCAAACTGCATCCTTGAATGTGTGTCCTTCAAATACATAGAAGCAACCTCTTGTCCCACTTTTGGATTTTCTGTGACAGATCGGTTCATCATATTGTGAAGTCTGAGTATTTCATGTACAGGACTTGATCAACAGAGTGTGGGATGATAAAAACCATCAACCAAATAACATTTTCTCACAGAAAAAAACATAATATTGGTTTATAAGCAGACCATCATAAACTCTCTGGTGGCCAGTCTGCCCACAGAACAGACTCCTTAATTGAACTAAATTTCCCTTCTTCCCAGGCTTCACATTACAGTTGGCAAGTCAATTAAAAAAAAAAAGAACATCTTATGTATCAGGCTCTTCATTGCAAGTATATAAAATCACACATTCCAACCAACTATTCAGGACAGCAGGACTGTAGGTTCGAGGTCAGGCTCAGCAACATAGTGAGACCCTCAGCAACTTAGCAAGTCCTTATTTCAAAATAAAAAATAAAATGGGGCTGGGGGTGTAGCTCAGAGGTAGAATGCCCCTGTGTTCAATCCCCAGTACCAAAAATAAGAAGAATCTAAGCCAGAACTTTGTAAATAAACAAGGACATTTCCTTTTTCCTTTGCTACCCAGAGCTCATTTAATTAATCACTTGTCCCTTTTTATTTCCAAAACCCTTGAAACTTTCAATGGTCCTTCCTCTGCAGCCCAGGTTCCACTCCCTCATTACCCCTCAATGGATTAATTCTCCCCCTATTCCTTCTTAAAACCATCCTTCAATGCCTCTCAAGCTGTGGCATGTATAAGAATCACCTGGGACATTCGTCTAAATGCAAACCCATAGGCGCCATGCCACAGAGTCTGGTGCCTGGCGGAGGAGGTGTGAAGCAGGGCCAGATGATTTACATTTAAACCAGCATCTCAGGCAGCTCCGACACAGATGCTCCACACGCCACATCTTGACAAGAATGAGGACTCCCTTGGCCTCAAAGTATACAGTCTAAGGTGGAAATCTGGAAAACAGTTTATATAACCAAAAACACGGGTCTACTTCCCCACAGTCAAATGGAAACCACAGAAGTCACTAGCCAAGATGACATGATGTACAAAGACCTGTAGGACCCTTTCCTCGTCTCCTACCCATATATTATGCTGAAATATATGGTGTGATCTTCCTCGCAAAACTCTCTCTGAGTTTCAAGAGCCGCCTAGAACTTTTTCCAACTCATATTGGGATTCTCTCTTCCAGGAATACCCCTGGGTCCCATTCCACCTGTCCCCATGTGGTTTAGGACAGCCACCCCGTGCTCCTGCACCTACCTCCCTCAGCAGCCTCTCCCCCCACGATGTGCTGAAACCAGCTACTTACTCAGCTGTTTTCCCACTGTGCCATGACCTCTTTTCATGTAAGAAGCATGTCTTGTTTTTGCCTCTATAGAAAGCAATAAATAATAAAGACCACTCAAATGTATCCTCAGCTGTGATCACATCCCATACAACTGGTTCCTTGACCCATAAAATATTGAGAATTGATATACCTTGTCTAGAATCTTCTGACCCCCTTCAAAGGAATAAAAATCAGTTCTTAACTTCCCATTCATTTGTGAATCAAGCAAGGAAATAGAAGTATTGTAAGAGACATAGACTAGGAATTTGAAGCAAGCACGAGGAAAGATGAAAATGTAAATATGGAATAAATCTGTCAACCCATATAGCAGAGCAATAAGAGGCCCAGGCTGTGGTGACCAATGAGATGGGAACCCAGCTCTTCTGACAGCCTGTGAGATTTTGAGCAGACTGTATTAATTCTGTATGCCTCAATTTGTCCCTTAATAGGGGACAAAGAATATGCCTTAGGGTTAAGACATTAAGACATCTAAAATAGAGCAAATTTTGGCAAAGTTTTTCTGTGATGCACCAGAAAATGCATGTTTTTGGTTTATAAGATAAATAGCCTCTCTCTCTCTCTCTCTCTCTCTCTCTCTCTCTCTCTCTCTCTCCCCCACCAAGGACAATCAGCTGTAAACACTTTGAAAACAAATGGGGGCTGGTTATGTTCCAGTAAAACTTTATTTACAAAAACAGGCAGTGGGCTAGATCTAGCTAAGGATTGTAGTTTGCTGACCTCTCCCCAAAACCAATGCCTGGCACATTTTAAACTTAATAATCTTATAGCTGTTATTATTCTCCTTGGAGAAATTTCCTTCCTGGAGAATACAACCTTTTATACAACCTTTAATTATGTTCTCAATATAATGAGAACACATTGTGTCTATTTATATTAATTGACATAAAATGGGCTGTCATCTGAGACTCACTACCTTGGAAGATTTCTCACCATTCCTCACTTCTGTCATCAGAAATAAAACCAGTAGGGCATTTTCTGGGAAGGCATACCCACCCACTACGCGCACTGTAATTTCGACCATTTGAAAGCACAGAGCTTAATTTGAAACCCCCTACAAGACACTATGATGGGAAATGTACCAATAGCAGAGGCCTGACTGGTGTGAATGGTTTTGTTCACTAGAAAATCATTTATATTAAATGATAAACTGTTAATTAATAATTGTGTTAAATTAAATCCAGACAAGGCTGAATGAGACCAAGGCACTCAAGGGCTAAATGTGGACTAAAACGCTTCCTTCCTTCCCTCTAGTGTCGTATTTCTGCCTATAGAACCAAAAAAGAAAATTCCTAGCACTCCTGTAATCCTAGCTACCCAGGAGGCTGAGGTAGGAGGATCACAAGTTCAAGACCAGCCTTGGCAACTTAGAGAGACCCTGTCTCAAAAATAAAATGAAAAAGATTGGGGGGAGCAGTGGAGTTCAGTGGTAGAGTGCCCCCTGAGTGCAGTCCCAAATACTGCAAAATAAAATTCCTAACCTTCAGAATTATTTAGCTATTTCTGGGCCAAGAAGTCATGACATCAATGTTACCACCCAGGACACTTAGAGTGGCCTAGGACTGACAGCAGCGGCTAGGTGTTCCAGTTCAGGTTCTGTTGTGCTGCTAAATGTTATGGGTACAGTGCTGCGATTTTTTTCCAGGATGTAAAAAGATTTTTCTAATGACTTGAAAGAACCCACATTTGCCTCCTTTTTATGTCAACTTTTGAAAACGAACATTTTTTTTTTTTACCAGATTTGTTTAAAACACGTTGTTCTCCTCTGCCTGGATAGTCCCAAGCTTGGGTCCTCCAATGGCCCGTCTTCATCTTCAGGGCCTGGACCAGCAGCAACTGCTTCCACCCAGAATGAGACCGGAAGTGCTCCTGCCCATTAGCTCTCCTGCGCCTGCTGCGCCTCCACACTCTCTCATTTCTGCCTTATCTGCTCATCTCCTGTGCAATCTCATTGCTTTAACTCTTATCACGGACGCCTTTGAGTCAGCTGCTACTTGCAGTAGTCTCAGGCTGACCTGACAGTTGATTTCTAGACCTGTCCACGTACTCCATCCAACAACAGCAGGAAATAGCTCATAGAAGTGAGTGCGGTCTTCTATCACCTTGGAGCATCTTCCCTTCTTTGGAGAGTGTCATGATTCCTAGAGTCCTGGTTTCTTCTCCATCCTGAGCGAAGGGCTTCATCTATGCTCCACTTTCAGACTCAACTTGAGAACAAGATTACTCTCTGGATGGACACCCTGCTAATTCCCCACTGGCAGCAAGTGCCTGCAAAACATTACCTTGGGAGCATTTGTACAGTTTTCAGGCCTGGTCCTATATTTAGAGAAAGGTACCAACTCATCCTCTCTTTCGGAGTGTTGAGAGTTACTTGCTGCCGTAATGCTATTATACTTCACCTCCAATCCTTTAAAACACTTCATCAGCCTGCATTCACACATGGATTTGTTCTCTGTGGAGGGAATGTCAAAGTGTGTAGGTTCAGATCTAATTCTGGGCATTTTGGATAAATCCCACATGCTTGCTGA
This sequence comes from Glis glis, assembly GCA_004027185.1. Lineage (NCBI taxonomy): Eukaryota > Metazoa > Chordata > Mammalia > Rodentia > Gliridae > Glis > Glis glis. The sequence continues at coordinate 51,226 of PVJS01001019.1, read as the reverse complement.
CAAATCTGGCTGATTTTTCAATTGGATCAGATGGTTTACTTTTCCTCTAACAAGTTAGATTTTGTTCATTTGGGTGTGTATGTCTGTGGGGCAGGTGGGTGTTGGAAGCGGGTGCTACTTTCAAAGTAGAAAATGCTTAAAAAAATATAACTTTGGATCCTAAGGGGAAATGTCTTTTCTGAATGAGTTAGATCTAAGCAGTCAATCGCTGCTAATATAGCTGTATGTGAATAAATGCTAACTCACCCCCTGCTTTCATGGGGGGGGAGGAGAGGCTCTGTCTTCAGTGCTCCACAGGACACTGTGGTCTCAGTGGTCTCTACATTGCCCCCCCATACCCAATGCCACACTGTCCCCTTGTCCTGAGGGTGGAAGCACCGAAGAGAGGGTCCCGCTCATAGAAGACTTGTATCCTCAGTATCCAGGGGCACTTTCAAGACTCCAAGTCCTTGCTTAAAATCGTTAAGTTAAAATCGTAAGTTAAAATCGTTAAGTCCTTGCTTAAAATCCAGTGAGAAAAGATGTGTAACCACATTGGTCTTGACAGAACCACTGACTTAGCTAACTTTAATAGGCATGCAAGTCGCCCTGTTAAATTAGAGTCTGGTTCAGTAGGTCGGAGGGGAGAGGACCCTAGTTCTGCGCTTCTAACCAGCTCTCAGGAGACACCCAAGCCCTGGGTCTAGACATTTTGAATAACAAAGATTCAAATCACCCAATATCAGCATCATACATAGTCATTAGGGGGTTAAAAATCCTGGATAAACCTTCAAAATGCAATCTTCTCCAGCTAGAAATTAAAGGTCCAGATAACTGAGAATTCCTGTAACTGACTTGAACTCCAAGTGGGATTTCTGCCTCTGCCTCTACTCCCACGAAAACTTACAGTCGGGAACTCGTGGGTCCTCATCTCAGCAAAGTGTACACTGAAAGACCAGCCATCTTTAACCTTCTGCCAGAGCTCAATAGACAAGGTTCTCTGTCTCCCTTCTCCCTCCAGGATGGCTTCCCCTGGAATCCAGCAAACTTCTGCTCTCCTGATGGACGACCGGCCACCCCCAGCTGGCAAGCATCTTCCCAGGGTGCCCATTTCTAACACTAGTGATTTCCTGTGTCCTAGCTACAAATGGCTATTCCCACAGAACTGTGCGGTATTTCTCACTCTCAAAGTTTGAATATCCCCTAGATCTGTGGTGACCAGACATCAGTTTGCAACTGCTGTTGTTGTTGTTGTTGTTTGTTGTTGTTGTTGTTTGTTGTTGTTGTTGTTGTTTTGGTCCTGGGGATTGAATCCAGAGGCATTCTACCTCTGAGTTATACTCATGGCCCTATTTATTTATTTTTTCATTCATTTATTTATTTTTGAAATAGGGTCACATGAAAGTTGCCAAGGCTGACCTCCAACCTGTGATCCTCCTGTCTCGGCTTCCCAAGTACTGGGATTACAGGTCTGGACCAATACACCCAGCTGTGACCAGACATCTTGAATAACACCTCTACCATCTTTAGAAAAGTTCACAGCTGTCACTACAAAATCCATGGTTTGGGGATTATTACGTGGTTCTTCTCATAATGACAACAATAATTGCTTCCATTTATTTTATGCTTTCAACGGGCCAGAACTCTCCTAAGAACCTTACAGACTTTACATGAATTATTCACAATAAATGCAGTGAGGTAAGACTGCCTCTATTTCAGAGTTCAACAACTGAGGATGCTGAGAGATTAAGCAATTCTCCCACACAGCTGCTAAATGACAAAACCTGAGTTTGAGAACAGGTCTGCCTAATTCCAAACTTCCCTCGGAACATCTCTGCTGTATCTCTCATGCCGTAGTATTAATTGGGAGAAAAACGTGTCCTCCACAGGACCCCAGTTCACCTGGCAAGCCCCGATGTGATATGTCTGGGGAAAAAATCCAACCATGAGATTCCTGGCTCAAACCAAGCACTCAGACATACAGAGATTATAGGTCATTGCCCCTGGCAATTGATGAATTCTGCATTAGAGGACCTTGCAGAAGCCCCACATTTCTCTCCCCATCTGGAGAACAAAAGCACATATGCAAATCAACTCCCAGAACCCATCTGATAGTTCGCAGTTTCTCAAAGTAAACTTTGATGGTACCCATAGATCCTCATCTAAAAACTATTCTAATTAAAACAGTTTGTAATATATAATGCATTTGGCAATGTTTTTCCCAAAACCCCCAGTTCTTAAAGAACTGATAGCACATCCTCCCCTTTTGTATCTCCCAAAACATCTAGGACGCTGTATACTGCAGGCACGTAGTGAAAGCTCCTGAATGCACAGAGGAATGAATGAATGCAGCATCTGCATATGGAGAATGGGCCAATGTTAAAATGAAAATAAAACAAAACCAAATGAAGCGCACGTACAAGTTAGAATGATTTTTTTTTCTCTTGAGTGTGTTTATGTGATGCGTGACTGTCCATTCCAGGGTCCATGGAGGACTTACTTGGCATGGCTAAGCTTCACAGTAATTGTGAAGAGTCATTTAAATGCCAATGCTTGTTTTGATTTAAATCTCTGAATAAAATTACCTTTAGAGTATATTCCACACAGTCCCACAGCCTGACGAACATGTATGTTGAAAGTTGTACAATCTTAAAAAAAATCAAGGTCACCGTGGTGACCAAGGGTCTTGCTCTGTGGCATACACACACTAATTGCTTGAGACTTTAGGCTAAGTTGGGCTGAGTGAGAGCAGGCTTTCGAATGTGTTTTCTTACCAAATTACCAAACCCCCTAAAGTGCTTATATACATGTCTTTTGTCACTTTTTCAGGAGAAGAATGCAGACTAACCACAATAGCCAAAGATGGAACCAGCCCAGGTGCTCATCAGTGGACGAGTGCACAAAGGAAATGTGGTGTAGATACACCTTCTGCCATTTGCAACAAAATAGATGGAACTGGAAGACATTGCATGAAATAGCCAGACACAGAAAGACAAGGACCACATGTTCTCTCTCAAATGTGGAAGTTTAAAAGAAAAAAAAAGTTGACCTGGATGTAGAATAGTGGTAAGTAGAGATTGGGAATGTGGAGGGAGAAGGTGACTAAAGGGAGGCTGGGTTTGATCTTTGCATGCTTCGTACGTGTATTGACATACAGAGTCCCATGAATATGTACAACTAATAAGCATTAATTGAAAATAAAAAGACGAATGCACAATGGTCATCACGTTGGCCTTCTGAATGATGAGGCCTGGCTCCTTCCCGGCAAAACTGATCATTGAATCGAAGGGAGAGGCCATCTTCACTGACCTCTTTTCTATGAGAAGATCCACCTTCACTCTCTCTATGATGCCATCGGATGCTTTGGCACCTTTAAGACCAGCCCATCCACTGGCATCACCAAGCCTTCCAGTATCCTGCTCAGCAGCACTCTCTCTTTCCTTTCTCCCTCTCCTCTTTGTAGTCTTTCTTCTTCGTTTGCATTATGTGTGTGTTTGTGTGTGTGTGTGTGTGTGCGCGCGCGCGCGCGCGTCTGTGTGCGGTACTGGGGATTGAACCCAGGGGCATTCTATCTCCGAGCTACACCCCCAGCCCTATTTTACTTTTTATTTTGAAACAGGGTCTCACTAAGTTGCTGAGGGTTCACTAAGTTGCTGAGGCTGGCCTCAAACCTGCAATCCTCCTGCCTCAGCCTCCCAAATACTGCAATTACAGGCATGTACCACTGCACCTTGTTAATGGAGAAGTATTTCCATTCAGAGATTTGTGATTTGTACTGCTAGAGACCATCAAAGGCAGTAGTATGTTTTTCAAGGCATGTGGGATAACATTTTTAGTCACATTTCAGTTATAAATAAGCATAATGTTTGATTCTTGAGAAAACTGAATTTTAAGAAGCAAATAGTTGGGTTTTACTGTGAAATACATTCCTATGGCCTCACTCCACTTTGAAAAAATTGAAATATTTTGGATTTTATTATGATTCTTGAAGTCCAACTTTTCAAGTTAATAGGGCATTTCTATTCTCAATTCCCATTTCATAAATTCATTTATTAAAGGGACAGGCCATGTATAAATGGAGGTCCATGGAAACAATGGAGTTTGAAATAAAGAATAAGTCAGGGATCTAGGACTTTACATTATCAATTTAATAGTCTACCCTGTGTTTCCAAACATCCCTGTTTGATTCCAACCATTTAATTTCCAAAAGCCTTTTGCATGTTATGAGGATTCAAAGGAGACTGTACAGCACCTGCTCAAGATTTTGTGGCCTCTCTCTCTCTCTCCCTCCCTCTCTCCCTCTCTCTCTCTCTCTCTCTCTCTCTCTCTCTCTCTCCCTCCCTCTCTCCCTCTCTCTCTCCCTCTCCCTCTCCCTCTCTCTATAACACACACACACACACACACACACACACACACACACGCACACACACACCAGCACACAAAATTCAATGTATTTTTTAAAGCTAAAGTAAATTTAAATGGGAAATTGCAGAAGTGGTTGTTGGCGACAAAGAGTGTTCTGAAGTCATTGGATGGCCCTGGGGAAGCTCAGGAAATCACTCACTGGCATCCTGGTGTATGCAGCCAACCCTCAGTGACTCCTCCTTCTTTTCTTCCTCCATTCTACCCCCAGGAACCAATACTGCATACTGTACCAATACTGGTAACAATTCTGGTGCCTCCCAGCTCTCGGGGTATTACCAAAAATACGTGGAACCAGAGCATGCAGGATTTAAATCATATATGTCAAATTGGAAGCAGAAATTGATTCTAGGTCTCCCCCCAAAGCTCCTAGCATTTGAAGTCTCTTTTCCCTCCTCGCTATGCTAATTCTTTTCCAACCATGCTGTTTTTAAGCTGTGGCAAAGGCCACATTTTAGTTAAACAGTTAATAAATGAGAGGGTAAGGTCTACCTTCAGGGACTTCTGTAGAAAGTCAATATGAAATTTCACTTTCTCTAGACAAATCTACACTAACCTGAATGTTCTTTTCTTCTTCTTCTTCTATAATCTCTCCAACATCCACTTCCACAATCATCCCCTTAAAGCAAATAAAAAAGCAACAAAAAACAAAAACAAAAAAACCTCCACTTTATTTCCTTCAAGTCTTTTGAAACCTGAAATTTTCCCGTTAACTTTTCTTTTCCTCCACGACTCCCCAAGTCTAAAATTTCCATATCATTTGATATGACTTTAGATTATTTTCAACTACCTATTTCAAGTATCTTCACCTATGTTTCCAATGCCCTGTGTCCAATGCATCCCCAATATAAGTCTTTCTTCCCCATCCTACTCCCTTTCTTGGATCTTTTTCCTTTTGTAGACATGGTGGTCCACACTATTTCCTAAGCCCACACCCTCAAGTCATCTTTGATTCTTTTACCTTTATGCAACCAATTGCTAAGAACACCTGCTTCTTAAAATACTTTAAAACTGTATTTTCTTCTCCATTTCCATTGTCATTCCTTAATTCAGGCCCTAGTAAATTGTTATTTTTTATAAAGCCCCCAAACTGATCTGACAGTCTCTAATCCTGATCCTCCATTCTTAGCCTATCCATCCTCCACAATACCACCAGATTGCTCTTTCTAAACATTATAAACCCCATCACTTCCTGATCTGGCTTTTGCAGGACTCCCATTGCCACCCCCACTGAACATCACCACCTAACTCAAAGCTAATAAGAGCAATTGCCAATACACAGGGGGTGCATCCTCTGTTACAGGCATGGTGGTAAGTGACCTTTATGTGTATTGTCTCATCTAAACCTCACGATGACCCGCTAGCCGTTGTTAACATCCCTATTTTACAAGCTCACCAAAAGCACAGAGTTGGGGTGCAAACCCAGGCAGTCTGACTCTGCACTTTAAACCGTGTTCCCCTCCATTTGAAAGTCACACTCTTCCACACCTCTATAATCCACACATCTACTATAAGATCTTTGCCTCTCTGTTCCAATAGTAATTATGTCTCTTTTCTCCAAACTTTGATAAGCAATCCCAAGTCCCATGCAGAGTTGCTAACTCTGTTTGCTTTCATCATATAGCATGTTTTATAGCATCTGCTTAATACTTGTATTTTTTTCCTTTGGTTTTTTGTTTGTTTTGTTTTGTTTTGTTGTGGTGCTGGGGATTGAACCCAGGGCATTCCTCCTCTGAGCTACACCCCAGCACTATTTTATTTTTTATTTGGAAAAAGGATCTGGCTACATTGGTAAGAGCCTTGCTAAGTTGCTGAGGCTGGCTTCTAACCTGCTATCCTCCTGTCTCAGCCTCCCAAGTACTGGGATTACAGGCATGCCTTTTTGTATTTTGAAACAGGGTCTTTCTAGGTTGCTGAAAGTCTCACTAAGTTGCTGAGGCTGGTCTCGAACCTACAATCCTCCTGTCTCAGTCTCCCAAGTACTGAGATCCAGGTGTACACCACCATATCTGGCAACACTTATCTTACACCAATGACATACATCAACCCATTCCTCATCCCCTGCCTCAACTCTCAAGAAAATGAAATGACAAAGGACCCAAAAATGCCATATATAGAGGGCTGAGCCTTGGAGGAATGTCTGGTTCTCTGTAAACCTTCAAATGGAAGGAATGGAGAGATCACCAATGGCAGGGTGCTTTTCTCAACAGCAGTTACTGGAAGGGCGGCGTCAGAACTGATGAGCAAGATTGAAGCTCACAACAGAAGGTGGAGGTAGCTGGAACAGAGGAGGGTGGTGACTACCTGCTGGACCCTGAATCAAAACAACAGCAGTACTGATGGTCCTGCTCTTCAGATTAGAAGAGAGGGTCAGGTAGACATCAGATGCAAAGCCTCCTTGGACTTAGCATTGACATGACTTTGTCTTTCATTAGCTTTGGGGACATGGAGGGACTGCGGATTGAACAGCATTCTACCTGTGAGCTACACCCCCAGCCCTTTTTTATTTTTTGTTTTGAAACAGGGTCTCGCTAGGTTGCTAAGAGTCTTCCTACATTGCTGAGGCTGTCCTCCAACCTGCAATCCTCCTGTCTCAGCCTCCCGAGTACTGGGATTACAGGTGCAAGCCATCATGCCCGGCTTTCTTTCATTAGCTTTTAGAGGGCAAGGATCTGACTTTTAAATTATTCCATCTCGTTCATAATTGCATCTCTTTAACTTCAAAAGGTATTTGTTGAGGAAAAGAATGAGCAAAAGAATGAATAAAGGTCACAAAGAACAAACAACAATTGCAAAAACCTATTTTCACTAAATTCATTTCTTAAGCAATTACAGCTAGAAATGCCCTGTTACATCCACTATATCAGTAACTAGAACTTAATGAGAAAAACCCATGTGGGTAAAATTACCATCAGTGGGAATTATTTTTTGTCCTCAAATTCAGAGAAGCAAGAGAATTTTCCATTTAGGGATTTGAGGCAAAGCTGATTTCCCTAGAGGACTCCTTTGCAGAATCATTGCCATTAGAGTGGGATCCTCTGTCGTCAGGAAAAGAGAAGAGCTGTGAGAACCAGAAGCATCTACGAGTCAAAGACCCATGGCCCCACATGCAGTCCCACCTAAATGAACCCCAGAAACTGCATCCTTAACAAGGAATAAAAAAATGATGACGATGTAATAAAACGAAATAACACCCTAATAAATAAAGCTCTTAAACATTTCTCTTAAGATCTCAGACTTAATACTGTTTGGCATGACAATAGATTGCAAAGCATAAGGAAAAAGAAAAGCGAAGGTCCAGGGATAACTCATTCTAATAACGCTCCTTCAAATAGTTTCCTCTAATCTAGTTTCCACTTGACCATGGGAATTTTCCAGCAAACCCTGGCTTGAGGAAAAAGAGAAAAAGTGTGTAAAATATAAAAATATAATATGAAGAGAAAGGTGTAGCCACAATCAGATGTTAACAGCAGTGAAGAGGCAAATAACTGAATAAACGTGTCCATGAGTGAGGCCGTGTCCATCTTCATACCTCTTGATGGATTTCCAGTACAGCAGAAGACTTCCTGACTGTGGTCACAGTGTGCAGCCTAGACACAAGAGAAAAGTGCAAATAAATACACACACACACTCATACACGTGCATCCACATACATACATTATGTCAGCTCATCTGCCTCGAAGACCATGTGCACAAGACTGGAATTAGAAAGAGATGAAACATAACAATTCAATTTAGACTATGCAAAATCAAGGAATCCCTCGGGCAGAGCTTTCCAAAACCAAGCCACTTGTTTAAAACATGGTTCCTGGGCCCTGAGAATTCTCTAGAACAAAACTCATAGCACATCTACTTGCCACTCAGCTGGGCCCTGTGACTGACGAACTGGAAGAGCAATCTTTGGAGGGATAGCATTGCAAACTTTGGAGGGATAGCATTGCAAACTTTGGAGGGATAGCATTGGTCAGGAGAGGTTTGCTTACAATGGCCAAGCCAGCATTTGGTGCTTTGTACTCCTTTGTTTTTTATCTTTACTAAAATACTAGATAGGAATATGAAATACCTTGGTCCATTTCTGTATAGCCCCAGTGTGTCTTTGGGATATTTCTTTTCCATCTAAAACTGGCCCAGTATCTGGAGTGTCCTTCCCCTGTCACAGACTCTAGGTAGCCTCAATGGTCTTTGTGGAGACAGAGTCAAAGGCCTAAAACAATGAGCTGCAGACAATGCATCTTTCTGCAGCCTCTGCTTCACTGGCTTTCAACACAGACGATGTATGAGAGTCATCTGGGAGAATCAAATATCTGAAGCTCAGACCCAGTCGGGACCCATGACAGTCGAATCTCTGCAGGTAGGGTCCTCACAGCCGCAGCTTGCCAAAGTTCCCCAGGTATTAACGACTCCACAGCCTAGGTGGAGAAGCACCATTCACAGGACACATCTAGATAGCCAAGTGTAGGGATAACAACATTTCAAAATGGGATTGGGGCCACATTTTTTATCTTTTGACTCATCAGCTTCTACCAGAATCTCATGGAACTCAATTCAGGGCTGAGAGTGGGGGAGGAGATGAGTTTAACGTCTCATGAACTGTAAGAATTAGCCACAATTTATTTCAACCCATCTCATATTCCATACATTAGCCTTTGCATTTGAATTCAAAATATTTCCCAAGAAGGTCTCCCCTATAAGCAGATATATTTCAGAGCTCATCCTAGAAAGAGCAAGAATATCAATGAATCCGGTTTAAATCAACTTAATCATTCTGGTAGTATATTACCCACTCTAGATTGGCTTCATATCGTTTCATCTCACTCGCTGGGGCTCCATAATACTCACTTGCTTAGCTTCTCAATAACAACAAAGATAAACAAGATTTTGTCTCATTCCTTATAAAGATAAAAATTAATCTCTGCTGGCCACTTTCCATGCCTCTGCTCCACTCCGAAGCAGACCTTCTGAAGTCTACACCTCGCCAGCTCTTTGGCACTGCTTCCCTGGAGCACACAAAGTCCCCTGGGTGCTTCAGCACTACCACCTGACTTTCCACACAAAGTAGAAACCAGAGCAAGGAAGCAGCCCTTGCCTTCCTCAGCAAAGCAACTGCTGTGTTTCCTATCCACGGCTAATGAGGACAAGTGAACTGAGCTGTCTCTTGCCCGATTGAGTTTTCCAAAGGTTGGTGGCCCCAAGTCATTTTCTTCCACACAGATTTCCCTCTTCCCACTTGTCAAATTTTTTTTTTTTTTTTTTTGCGGTACCGGGGATTGAACGCAGGGGCGTTCTACCTCCGTGCTACGCCCCCAGCCCTATTTTTTATACTTTATTTTGAAACCGGGTCTCACGAAGTTGCGGAGGGCTTCACTAGAGAGAGAGAGTTGAGGCTGGCCGCAAACCCGTATCCTCCGGTCTCCGCCTCCCAAAGTACTGGGATTACAAGCGTGAGCCACCATGCCAGGCTCCCATTGTCAAATATTGAATACTCATGTGCTGCTCACTCTGGTGAGTGAACTACAGAGCACAGAGCCAGTCTGAGGCCAAAGGATGAGGTGAGTGAAATTTGCTTCCAGCCATGCCCATCAAGTTCTCATCTCCTCTGGATGAAGAAGTGCCCCGTTATTTTCTCTCCAAACTGCTCTATTAAAATTATTCTTTCTACTTGCATTCATAATAAGTATCCATAGCTGATAAGGGCAGAGTGTTATTGCTGCCTTGAGAATTGCATTTGAACATTTGAATGAAACCATTCAGTTCAGGAGAGAAGGCATTAACCATGAATATGAGCGAGCCAACAACAGTTCTCACCTAGACCCTTTCACACATGTGGTTTGCTTAATTTTTACAGCTTCCTATATTGTTGTCAGCTCATTCCAATCCTATACTCTCCGTAGTTCATTTGCCCCAAAATATAGGGCTCCTATAAACAGCTGCCTTAAACATTGGTCTTTAATCTCCAAATTGTAGTTCTCTTCCCTGGTGTCACAGCAACAGTGACAATACCATGTTTTATTTGTACATTTTTATCATCTTTTTAACTTGATCATGTGCCTGCCTCCTAAGGCAACTAAAGTTTAATAGATTTATCACTTGCTCAAGCACAGTGATAGAACAGAACAAAAACCTACAGCTCCCCTCCACTGCCCACTACTCATTCAAAGAAAAAAATATTGAAAAATACCTGGACACAAAGCAAGAATTAAAAGAAGCTCGGAGGATCTGGAATCTTCTCTGCACCCTTCACTTCAGACAGCGAATTCCAGTGGCTATTCCATTTTTTACTTTAAGCTGTCTCTGATTGAACACAGAAGACCCCCAATTATCCCCAACTCTTTACTGACTCTGAACCTTCTGAGTCTTTAGGAAAAATGGTGCTGGATTCCCAAACCCTCTTGCTCATTGTATAGCAAAAACAGTGTAGATGAGAGAGCATACATTTTAAATTAAATCCCTAAATTTAAATGCCTACTCTGCTACTTCCTGGCTATATAAACATGAGCAGTTTATTTAACCTTAACCTATTTGGATCTCATCCGAAAAGGAGAAATAACAACTTTGGACAGGGCATGGTGGCACACACATTTAATCCCTGTCTTTGGGAGGATGAGACAGGAGGATCAAGGTTCAAGGTCAGCCTCAGCAATGTAGCAGGACCCTCAGCAACATATATAATGAGGCCCTGTTTCAAAACAAAAAAATAAAAAAAGCTGGGGGTGTAGCTCAGAGGTAGAACATCTCTGGGTTCAACCCCCAGTGCCACAATCATCATCATCATCATCATCATCATCATCATCACCAGCATCACAACAACAACAACTTTGGACTCTGGTGAATAGAAAATAAAAGAATCTGGCAGAGAGTAAAAAATGTCGTCTCCCTTCTCTTGTGTCTCTGCCTACCCAACTCCTGTGCTCTTAGCTGGTGGTTCTGATGTCATGAACTATAGAATCATTCTGTTATGTGAACTTAATTTTGGATCAATACCATGTAGAACAGTATTCGTGGAGTAAAGTGAATTTGGTCCCACACAAGGAAGTTAAGAGCCATTGACCTATAGTGGTTGTTCTAATAGACACCGCACCAAATCTTGGTTGCTCCAGGATCAAAAACAGAATCACTTTTCTTACTATTTACCTACATCATCTGACCCCAACATATCTGATAACTTGGTTTCAGGAATTTTGAGGAACAGAAGATAAAGTTCTCTTTATACTATACCTAGTGGATGAGCTTCAACCCTAAGGAGATAACATATCCAAGTGGCTCGAGTCCCACAGGAGTTTGGAACAAAGAAAGTATGATTCATTTCTAGCTCCTGCAACTTTACCTGAAGTCTTCCAAAGACTTCTTCTTGGTTGCTTTCAAACCACCTGTCTGGCAACAGGCAAATTTGTAATCGATGACCTGGTAGATGATCGGATTGTACATTGCTGCAGATTTTGCAAGGAGGGTCGGCACCACAGAGAGCTGGATGGGGATGGAGTCTGGTCTTCCAAAAGCGGACCACACAGAGACCACTGCATAAGGAATCCAAGCAATCAGGAAGCCAGCACAAATCAACATCGCCACCTGACAAGAGAGGGCAGTGGAGAACAGAATGGAGAAACCTTGTGAATGATCAGAGTCTAAACTGGCAGGTGTGGAGAAGCGAGCCACCTCTTCACACCCAGAAAAATCTATCTACTCTCTTTCCATTTATCTTGTCCATAGGAATCATTTCATATGGACTGCTCAGAAACTCAGCCAGAAGTTTTTTACAATTCTTTATCCCACTTACCACCTCCTATCCATTCTCCGCTCCAGAATTTGAATGTATACCCACAGTATAACCCTTTAATGACTGTCAGATTTCGCCTGCATTTGGGGCAAGAAATCATAATAAAAAGACATCAGTTCTCCTGAGCTTTCCAGACTTCTCAACCCACATTCACTTAAAAACCTGAAAGAAAATACATCCACCTTGATGAAATTTTAAGTCACCCACATTTGCCTCGGGAAACTGAGAAACTCTGCCCTGGTTTGAAATTCTAATATGCATTTTCTTCAGAGGTTTCTATTAAATGTTTTTTCTTTGGGCTCAAGTTTTTCTGAAGTTTGAGGCTCAGACTGGGGAAATTCACTAAGTATAAAGTAAAATAAAGTCATTGAGCCGGGCATGGTGGTGCACGCTTGTAATCCCAGTACTTTGGGAGGCAGAGACCGGACTTTGGGAGGCAGAGACCGGAGGATCCAGGTTCGCGGCCAGCCTCAGCCCTCTCTCTCTCTCTCTCTCTCTCTCTCTTTCTCTCCCTGCCTCCTCTCTCTCTCTCTCTCTACCTAGTGAGACCCTCTGCAACTTTGTGAGACCCGGTTTCAAAATAAAGCATTAAAAAATAGGGCTGGGGGTGTAGCGCGGCGGTAGAACGCCCCTGGGTTCAATCCCCCGTGCCGCAAAATAAAATAAAATGAAGCCATCGAACTTCAGCCAAAGTAGTGCCATTGTATAAGATGAGACTGTTCCAGAAAGGACTTTTCTCTCACACAAAATTATAATTACCTTAGGGGCCTCTTAATTTTCAGAGCAAAGAATAATTAGAGATACAGTCGAAAACACCCTCACAAGTTTCTCGCCATCTGCAGTTCAGTCCCTTTAATAAAGTAGTCCTAATTAGTTCTCTAAAACCGCTTGCCCGGCTGCCACAAGTTATCTCACTCTGCTCCAACACACTCTTTTTAGCAAATGCTTTGGGCAAGACATGAGCCAATTGCTGTGGGGTGCCCCAGTACTCCTTCGTGCCTGAGCTAAGTCCCTCTAGAATACAAATGACTCCGGCATCAGGCTGAGTGTGATTTAAGTGCCAGCTCAGAGGAGACCGAAATGACATCCTATCTGGGCAAATTAGGAAGAGTTTCAGGCAGGATGTGGCAGATAACCTGCAAGTGGAGATAAAAGAATAGAATTGAGACCAGTAGGAGCAAAGGCGTGGAAAAGAACGGGTGAGGTTTGCATAGGAATGGCTAGTGAGCGATTCACTTTGATAGGAAGAAACTGCAAAGGGAGGGGAGGCTAGCAAGAAAGATGACATCCACGTGTTCAGCGGTTTGTGTGACGCATTACTGACCGTGCACTTCATTCTATGTGCTTTGAGGTAGTAGAGGGTTTTGAGCAGGGACACAAGGAGCTCTCTGCTTAGGAAGATTAAGCTGCAGAATGAAGTGGAGCAGGAAGAAATAGAAGGCAGAAAGATCATTTTTTATGCATTCAGTTAGCAAGTATTACTGAGCATCGCCTATGTTTCGGTGGGGGATACAGCAAGGAGACACGTCCCTGCACACATAGTTTTTCTACTCTTACCAGTTTTGTTTAGGCAACTGTCTAGACAAGAAATAAAGAGGATTTAAGTAGAGTACTAACACTGGCAAATGAAGTCCAAGCTTTGTGTTTTGTTTTGTTTTTTGAGACAGGGTCTTGCTGGGTTGCCTAAGCTCTCCTCCAACTTGCAATCCTCCTGCCTCAGCCTCCCAAGTAGCTGGGATTATAGGTGTGTGCCACCTCACCAGGCTTTGGGGTTGATGTGTGTGTGTGTGTGTGTGTGTGTGTGTGTGTGTGTATGTGTGTTTTATTATAGATTGAACCCAGTGGCATTCTACCTCTAAACTATACCCCCAGCATTTCTCATTTTGAAAGAAGGTCTCACTAAGTTGCAGAGGGCCTCACTAAGTTGCCGTGGCTAGTCTCAAAACTGTGATCCTCCTGTCTCAGCCTCCCAAGTACTGGAATTACAGGCATGTGCCACCATGCCCAGGCCTTGGGTTTATTTTAAAGGAGCTATTTAGCCAGGCGTGGAGGCTGATACAGGAGGATCGCAGGTTCAAGGCCAGCCTCAGCTACTTGTGAGGCCCTCCACAACTTCGTGAGACCCAGTTTCAAAATAAAGTATAAAAAAAATAGGGCCGGGGGTGTAGCTCGGAGGTAGGATACCCCTGGGTTCAATCCCCAGTACCACACAAAAAAGAGCTATTTCAGGTTCTAATTGACAGAGAGTACACTAACTTCAAAGTATTCTTAACAGTGTTATCTCCCAGAATATTCTTTCTATAAGGTATATAATAAAACTATATTCAAATCAGTCTTCTGTGTAGTGAATATCTGTTTATATTTGTTTTTTGTTGTTGTTTTGTTTTGTTTTGTTTTGTTTTGCGGTAGTGGGGATTGAACCCAGGGGCATTCTACCTCCAAGCTACACCCCCAGTCCTATTTTTTATTCCTTATTTTGAAACAGGGTCTCACTAAGTTGTGGAGGGCCTCACTAAGTAGCTGAGGCTGGCTGCGAACCCGGATCCTCCTGTCTCAACCTCCCAAGTACTGGGATTACAAGCCTGCACCACCACGCCCGGCTTGTTTATGCTTGTTGGTTTGCATTTATTTTCATCTTCCCAGTGTATCTTAACTTTAGCCTTCTCAGCATCCCTCTGCCCTCTCAGAGTTCATGGGGTTGACCGTGAAGGCATCCCATGACCCAGGTCAGGCCAGTCAGTGAACTACATGGCCAGCTACAATGCTGGGAACAGGACACTTGATCAGATTCATCTTCGGGTTTTAAAAGTGGATCTTCCTTTTATCTCTGAGTTCCCTAAAACTTTGGGAAGATGTAAGAACAGAAAAATCTGAGACCGTATCACCTCCTTTTTCTCCCAGCGCCTCACTTAAGAAAAGAGACACAATGTTTTCTCAATAATAGTTAAATCAATAATATTTGTGAGTGCCTTTTTGTTGTAGAAGTTTGATTGACTGTGGTTTTCTTACAACAAAGCTGTGTGTGTGTGCATTTCAACACGCTTTAGTGGGGGCAAAGCTACTGTACACAGAAAATGGTCCAAAGCCTCAGTCTACCACCTGTGAGAGAGCCTGTCTGTCTGGAAACCCACCCTTCTGGGGTGTATCAGAACGATGCATGGAAAATCTGCCCTAAAGTCCCAGGTTTAAAAATTCCCCCCAAGAACTGAAAGCTCCTCTTCAAAAATTAACTGCGGCAAAGACAAACCGAAATAATATCCATTTTGCTCCGCTTTGCAGAGAATCTGAATTCCCAAGAGATGAATCAAATGAACCCAGAACTCCTACACATCCTGCATCCATGCTTGGGGGTCTCACAGGCTTACTTTAGTGTCGTGAGGCAAAGTTCTCACCTGTGCTTAATAGTCATAAACTGTTAAGACCTGGTGCACACGGTTCTCCCACACCGCTTGCTTTTCTATCTTTCGGCAGAAGCTTACCCAGGAAAAGTTCTCGTTTGGTTTGGTCCGTCTGACTTTTGTTTGTAAATAGAATAGATGCCTCAAGGCTTCCAGAGAGCGCCTTCTTTTTTATACATCCCTAAATAAACACTAACTATATAAATAAAGCTTGCTTCGGCAGATGCCTAGGGACTTAACATAGCCCCATCTTTGCTTCTTTGGTGAGTCACACAATGTTTCTCAGTATCTCAAAAACCATTTTCTATGTTGCTGCCAAAGTCATTGACAAAAAATAGATTAGCACTTAGTCCATAATATTTTCTACATTTTACATATTTTCCACTTTTAGGGAAGTGTGCAATAGGGGAAAAATGATTTCAAACACTTGTATTGTGTTATCCTTTTTCAAAGGACACAGGAGAATTAGATATACTTTGATTTAAAAACACATAGAAGATGAATCATTTTGGGTTTTCTGGGTTTAGTATAAAACTGAATGAGTAGAAATCAAATTTAAA
The DNA here is from genome assembly GCA_004027185.1 of Glis glis. Lineage (NCBI taxonomy): Eukaryota > Metazoa > Chordata > Mammalia > Rodentia > Gliridae > Glis > Glis glis. The sequence continues at coordinate 35,093 of PVJS01001019.1, read as the reverse complement.
GCTGAAAGAGGGACAAAAAGCTAGACTTAAAAAGTACCACACTACTATTTGTGTTTCTGAAGTGAATACTAATTTAATATGAATACTAATTTAACATTCATTGTGTATAACCTTCTAATTTTAAAATATATTCCACAAAATATTAATTGCTTAAATATCAAAACGAGGCTAAGATATACTCCACAAAAGTGTCTAAAACTTTCATATTATACTGTTTTTCCAGAACTTTCTACTCAGCTTCGAATGGGCTTAATCTTTCTGTCAGTTTGTTCCTCACGTCTCTCAATTCTAGGTGTTTCCTTAATTCTCTTTATCCAAACTTACCTCTCAGATATCCTTAAGCCAATTCTAATTAAGGCACCTGTACAGATCCATTTTTCTAAATTGTTTATTTTTCAATCACTTCACTTACATCATTGCTTTTTTGTTCACTGGCAAAGCAGCAAAACTTCAAATTTCTAAATTAGACAGCTTTTGTGGGAGGAAATTCACAGGCTACATGTTTAGCTTGTACAGAAGAATCACACATCTGCAGCCCAGTTTGTTTTAAACACATCTTGCCGCAGAGGACCAAGGGACCTCAGGGTTTTCCAGCTCACGCTGGCAAGAAATGTCCCCAAAGCAATGCTGTCCATCATCACTCAATTCCTGTGAATTAACCAACTAAAAATAATCGAATAATGTGGCTGGAAGTAAATTCTCTAGTTACACCTGGCTCTGACTCTGGGTCCAATACATCTGAACCACTTCAGCAGACATGGTTTCCGGGGAAGGAGGTCCTGTCCTCTCTCAGTGGGTGAGGCGGTGTGGGAGGATGAAAAGTCACTGGCTGCAAGATCTGAGGGTCAATCTGTGGTCTCCATCATGTGATCTCCGTCACAAGACCCGGGTGAGAGGGATGAAGTCCCCGATGAGCAGCCATTTGAGAAGGGGAGCCCTTTTCCTCCCTCCAGGCTTTTTCGCCCCGATGTGAGGAAGACCTCAGCTACTACAGCTGCACAAAAGCAGGAATAATGAAGTAGACCAGAAGGAGACATGGGATTGGTGTAAAAGTAAAGGCTTAAAAGGAGGGTCGAAGAGATGAAATAAATTCCCCGCTGTTAGCAAGCGTGGATCACGTTACAGAACCAGTTAGACTAGCAATGACAAAGATCTTTCAGTAGCTGGGGTAAGATAAGGTCACCAAAAGACACATCACCACATCTGTACACTGGGAAAGGGCGATGAGGGGATGTGGGAGTTGGGGGCTCCTGATGACTTCAGGAGAGCATGTGATTGACATAAACGCAGGGACAAAGGACTTGGGTTTTCTACCATCGGTCTAGCTGGCAAGTGCGTGTATTTGCTCCCAACCAGTGGGAAAAAAATGATATTAAAAGATAGTAATGGGGCCAAGCATTGTGGCCCATGCCTATAATCCCAGTACTTGGGAGGCTGAGACAGGAGGATCACAGGTTCAAGGCCAGAGTCAGCAACTTAGCAAGGCCCTCAGCAGCTTAATGAGACCCTATTTCCAAATAAAAAATGAAATAGGGATGGGGATATAGTTCAGAGGTAATGTCCCCCCCAGTTCAATTCCTGATATCACACACACACACACACACACACACACACACACACACACACACACACTATAAATATATATATATATATATATATATATATATATATATATAAATGAGTAGTAAAGGCCAGTTCTGAGTCTACTACCTTCTTCTATATATGAGACTGCCTGTCATTAAGTGATAATACCAACAATAAAAAGATAGGTGGGAACTTTGACAACCGTGACCTACCTTCTTGGCCCTCAGTTTTCTCAAGTATATAACAATAAGGGTGGTGGTGATACTAGCTTTCACATTACTTTTTGTGTGGGTGCATGGTACTAGGGATTGAACCCAGGAGCATTCTACCTCTGAGCTATACTCCCAGCCCTTTTTTTTATTTTTTAATTTGAAACATGGTCTTGCTAGGTTGCTGAGAGTCTCGTTACATTGCTGAGGCTGTCCTCAAACCTGAAATCCTCTTATCTCGGCCTCCCAACTACTGGGATTAATAGGTGAGTGCCACCATACCCAGCTCACATTACCTTTTAAGAAGTTCAATAATCAACAATCTAAGCATGTTTAGCTTGAGTTTCTTCCTTATTTCTATTTTATCCACAGAATGACAACTAAGGTCAAATGTCCCAGACTCTCCTCCATCAACTGATAGAGAAATTTGTTCTGAGATCTTTGGTGCATCTGCCATATGTTAACCCTGATTGCAATCCAAGCGGAAAGTAGGAATTCATGCTTCAGAAGAAAAAAAAAAAGAATTCCACACTTTCCAGTTGCAATTTTCTCAAATCTTAAAATATCACTACTCTAAAAACAAGCAAAAGCTGCAAAGTGAAAAGAGAGGAGGCGAATTAGGTCATGTCACTGCGCATTCGTGTCTTGGAGTTGGGGTTTAAACCAAAGACAATACACCCTGATCAGGCCGTGGCTGGCTCAAAGAGGCAGAAGTCATTTACACGTACCCAGTTCAACAAAACAGAGGTGCCTTCCCTGTTCATTATAGGCGATCCAAGTCCCTGGGAGAGAACGGTGCTTTTGGGGGTTGGGTACTCAGGTTGAAAGGCCAGCCTGGTTTGTAATAAAAGCTATCACTGTAACCATTATTTTTTTTTTTTTTGTGGTACCGGGGATTGAACCCAGGGCGTTCTACCTCTGAGCTACACCCCCGGCCTTATTTTTTATCCTTTATTTTGAAACCAGGTCTCACGAAGTTGCGGAGGGCCTCACTAAGTAGCTGAGACTGGCCACAAACCCGGATCCTCCGGTCTCAGCCTCCCAAGTACTGGGATTACAAGAGAACCTGAGGATTTGGGAGGCAATTAAGATCCCTTTTAATTCCTCTTCTTCATCCTCTTTCACAGATGAGAAAACTAAGGCCCAGGAAGAGTAAATCAGGTGAATCAGTCAAGGTTGTGAGTTGCAAGTAACAGAAATTGGCTTTGGCTGAATGAGGCAGAGGAGACATGTATTTAAAGGACATTGGTTAATACAGAGCATCTGGAAATGCCGAACTTAGAGCAGATACCCAGTGAACAATAATATTCAAAACTGTAACTGTGAACTGGTTTTGATGCAGAAACCACTGCTGCCACAGCCAAGGCCTCAGGTGACAACTCCCTGCCCCTTGATTGGGTGTCACTTGGTCCTGAGACAGGATGATGGCTGGCATCTGGGGCCCAGAGCTGTGTTCCAGCTATGGGGGAAACCCTAAAAAATGAATGATTGGAGCCGGGCGTGGTGGCGCATGCTTGTAATCCCAGTACTTTGGGAGGCAGAGACCGGAAGATCCGGGTTCACGGTCAGCCTCAGCTCGCTCTCTCTCTCTCTCTCTCTCTCTCTCTCCGTTTCTCTCCCTGTCTCTCTCTCTCTCTCTCTCTCTCTACCTAGTGAGGCCCTCCGCAACTTCGTGAGACCCGGTTTCAAAATAAAGCATAAAAAAATAGGGCTGGGGGTGTAGCGCGGAGGTAGAACGCCCCTGGGTTCTATCCCTTGTACTGCAAAAAAAAAAAAAAAATGAATGGCCTTTTCAGAATTTTTTAAAGAGTTGTATAGCTCCTCCCCCAGTTCCCCAGCAAGACACAAAATGTTGGAAATTCCCCAGACACAGAAAGGGTTCAACCACTGGCAACCCAAATAAATAACAAATGTTGACCATGTAAGACCTTTCACGGAGCTAGTGGCAAAATTGGAATTGACCGCTAGTTTGAAATTATTTTCATTACTGTCACTCCGACCTAATCTCTCTTTCGTTCAACAAATATAGATTAAATGCTTACGATGCTTGAGATATTGTGTTAGGTTCTGGGGACACAAAATGATCAAAATGACATGGTTTCTTCTGAGGGCTTTATCGACTAGTGATAAAGACAGGCCTTGAACAAAAAAAATTGCAAAAATGACTTTGTAATTGTAAGTTAGTTAAAAACTTGACAGGTTTCAGGAAGGAAATACAAAGGTCATAATGAAACATCATAATAGGAAGACTTGAATTCAATTTTGGAAATGTTTCACTGGGAAAAGACATTTAAGTAAGAGCAATTGAGAACAAAAGGAAGGGATTATTTTTTTAAGAGCAATACATCTCAGCTTTCTCACAAACTACCCTTACAGTCCACACAAGAAGTCCCCTGAACCTGAACCTTCACTGAGAAATAACTTTGGATGAGCAATAAAGGAGAAAAGTCATCCGAGGGAAGCAGAGCTTTATAGTTGAAGCGGTTTTTAAAGGCTTCACAATCAATGGGAAAGAACAAAGAAAAACAAAGCGTCCCATCAGGTATAAAAGGAACAGAGGCACTCAAGCAAAAGGTCAGGGGACCCCTTAACAGTTATCAAGGTAATTAGATTATCTTAGTTTATTCCATTATGTATTCACTCAAGCAATCTTGATTAAATGGCTAGCAGGTGCAGAAGAAAACAGATCACGCAGCCAGTGCCTTCACCTCACATCCTGGCTTGCAAAGAAAAGTGTCACGCATGTGACTCAGTGACCCATGTCACTAACAGAACATGTCAAGTGCTCTGAGGCCCATAGCAAGGGGACTCGAACTAGCAAGAGGGAGTCAGGGAGGCTTTCTGGTAGGATTTAGAATGTCCCCCTAGACCTCACAGAAACCAGGCAGCCATGTTGAAGGGGGGGCTTGGTTACCAAGAAGGGGCCCCTGGGGGTATGGCCTTGGGGATTATATAAAGTCCCTCTGCCCTTGTTCTCTCTCTTACTCCTGGCCTCCATGATGTGAGAGCAGAACCAGCCTCTCTCTCTCTCTCTCTCTCTCTCTCTCTCTCTCTCTCCTTCCCGCCGCCATGCCCTGAGCTCCACAGACCCTGCCTAACATGGACTGAACCTCTGAAATCTCCAAAAACTGTGAGCAAATAAATCTTCCTTCCTCTAAATTGTACAGTCGTTTTGGATTACCACAGTGAGAATGTTGACCAAAAGAGGCATGAAGAGTAATCCAGGCACCCACAGGATCTGGATACTAGCTGTAGGTCTGGCTGTTATCAGCCACCAATGTGTGTTCAATGAGTGAATATGAAGTAACCACATGTCTGGCATAATAATATTTGTAAAAATTAATCTATACTTCTGGTATTGCCTTCCTATTACCGTACCGTTCCCCTCATTAAATCAGCGGCAAGAGTGTTCACTGCATTGTGTGAATATTTTTACAAGTTGGAATACCCAAAGAAATAAAATATTGATTTCTCAGATTCAAAATAGAAATTTGAAACTTACAAGAGAGAAAATTGTTGAGAGTAAAGCGTTTTGAGTGTGGGGGAAAAGTGACTTCTGAATATCTGCAGCAACATGCTTAAAGGACCCAGAGCATTAAGATTACTCTGTAATCCCAGTACTTGGGAGGCTGAGACAGGAGGATTGCAAAAGGGCTGGGGTATAGCTCAGAGGTAGAATGCCCCTGGGTTCAATACCCAGTACCACAAAAAATAAATAAATAAAAAGATTACTCTGTGAACAATTTAAAGGATGCACCTGTATGTAAGAGCTAGTTTTCACTCCCATAGGTAAAGTGTTTATAGCCAGAGATAAGGAAGGACATCAGAGGAGTTGCTATCTTACCTTGAGACAGTGTCCTGAACCTTCCTCACTGAGCTAAGCACCAAGGACCAGGGATAGGGGTGGGGAAGCAACAGAACCCTCAATACATTCAGATATATAAGAGAAGAAAACTGTGCCTGACTTGCCAGGGTCCTAGCCAAGTTCCCAATATCTGCCAGGTGGTTTGTAGTAGAAGAGTGGGGACACAGCTTACAGTGCTAATGAGCCTGAAAAGACCTTACAGTTAGAACAAGAAAGATGCTGTGTGCCCCATGATAACTGTTCCTAAAATCAGAGGAAACTAAATATCCCGATAATGCCAGGTCAATGAATAACGACAAACAGGCTGGGAGCTCCAAGCCATCGGCACCCCGACACTGTGAAAATCTCCTTGGAACTTATAGAAAGAGCCCTGGGAAGAAGGGGGAAATCCTGACTAGACTGAATTTATCCTGATTGTTCAATATTAAACTCATGTTACAAGGTCAAATGCAGGCATAAAGGCGAGACTATGTCAAGTTATAGAAATATAAAAGCAATATAAATAGATATATAAATATATCTCCTCTATTTATAGTCTGTCAAATTTTAGGCTGCTACAAAAGTTGGTCAATGCTATTCTTTTTTTTTTTCTTGTACTAGGAATTGAACCCAGAGGTATTCTACCTCTGACCTATACTCCCAGCCCTTTTTATTTTTTGTTTTGAAACAGGGTCTCGCTAAGTTGTTGAGACTAGCCTCAAACCAGCCAACCCCCTGTCTCAACCTCCCAAGTACTGGGATTACAGGTGTGTGCCACCATGCCCAGCTACTACTATCAATTTTTTAAAAAATTAATTTGAAGGGCAGGGCACAGTGGTCCACACCTGTAATCCCATCTACTCGGGAGGCTGAAGTAAGAAGATCAAAAGTTTGAGGCCAGCCTGGGCAATTTATTGAGAGTCTGCCTTGAAGTAAAAAAGCAACAAATTAAAAAGGGCTGGGAATTTAGCTCAGAGATAGAGCACCCCTGGTTTCAATCCCTAGTACTGCAATAATAATAATCATAATAATCATAATCATAATAATAATAGTAACAATAATAATAAAGTTAATTAGAAGGAAGCTACAAAGTAGAGAAAAGTGTGTAGAAAAATGCCAATTTTAGCTTGACAAAATCATACCAGCAAAAAGGAATCCCAGATAATAACCCAGCTAGAAATAATTAGAATACACTAAATGGTTTTTATCCCAAAATTCAGGAAGAAAGCCTTTAAGTAATAAGCTTTTAGATGAAGCTGTTCTGAAGATCAGAAGCACCAAGTGAACAAGCAAATTGTCAATCCTGAGCAGTAGTTAATGGAGGAAAAGACTTAGACTAAAAAAGGCCCAGTGTGAGGAAAACTAGGTCAAAATCGAGTAGTAGAAAATAGCTAAAATTTAGGACAAATGTCATAATAGAAAGTTGTGTTTTTAATAGGGTTGAATTTTTGCACAAATATTAATAATTAGAAACATTTTTAAATTCCATTTTGTGTATATATCACATTTTGGTTATCCATTCATCTGTTGATGGGCACCTAGGTTGGTTCCATAATTTGGCTATTGTGAATTGTGCTGCTCTAAACATGGATATGCATGTATCACTAAAGTCTTCCAACTTCTATTCCTTTGGACAGATACTGAGGAGTGGTATGGCTGGGTCATATGCTGGTTCCATTCCTAGTCTTTTGAGGAACCTCCATACTATTCTCCAAAACAATCCCACCAACAGTGTATAAGGGTTCCTATTTTCCTACATCCTCGCCAACATTTATTATTGTTTATATTTCTGATAATTGCCATTCTAATTGAAGTTGGATGGAATCTCAGAGTAGTTTTGATTTGCATCTCCCTGCTAAAGATGTTGAACATTTTTTTTCATATATTTGTTGGACATTTGTATTTCTTCTATTGAGAAGTGTCTACTCATTTTGGTAGCCCATTTTTATTGGTTTATTTGCTTTTTTGATGTTAAGTTTTTTTTAGTTCTTTACATGTTCTAGATATTAGTCTTCTATCAGAGGAGTAGATGACAAAAATGTGGTATATACACACAATGCAATTTTACTCAGCCATAAAGGAGAACAAAATTATGTTGTTTTCATGAAAATGGATGGAACTAGAGAATATTAAGCTAAGTGAGATCAGTCAGTCTCAGAAAGTCAAGGACCATATGTTTTCTCTCATATGTGGGAGCTAGAACAAAAATAAGAAGCAATAGGGACTTCAGTCAAATGAGGAGAGAAAACAGCAAAATAGTGGAAGGAGATTGTGGGAGGGAGGTGCAGAGGGAAAAAAAAATGAGGACCAAGGAAAGGAACCGTTCAAATAAGGTTACATCCATATGATTGATTAGGATACAGGAAGGAATAATTAGAACTTTAACCCATTTTTTAATTCTTAAACTATAAAATAGTAATTAGGGTGTGCCAATATATAATACAGACTTTGATGATGTTATCTCTGTTTTATTTATATTAAAGGTATGTGTGATGTTATGGACCAAGGGCCCCAACCCTGCAGAAACTGCTCTTTTATTAATACAACTTTCCCATCAGAAAATGTACATGGTGCTCTTCCTCCATGAATCATTGGAGTGGTTGAATGTCCTTACTAATGCTCACCAAGGTCCTTGCAAAACAGTAAATACTGTATGGTATTAATATGATTCATAAGTTATTCTTACTACTCATATAATTATGGAGAATCAATAATAACCTATTGGGTAGAGTAAATAAGCCCCTGTTGATCCATTATAAAAATGTGGTAGATATTAAAAAATATATGTGGCTGAAAGAGGAGCTCGGTGGTAGAATGCGAGGCCCAAGTTTGATCCCCAGCACTACAAAAATAAAAATAAAACATCTGAGAATAAAACGATATTTTTTAAATGTGTGGAGAGTGGGGAGGGTATGAATGAGAAAGAAAGAGAGGAGAGACAGAGAGAAAGAGAGAGGAAGGCAGAGAAGAGGGTGCTACAAAGGCTCAGATAAGCAATAATAAAGTTCAAACGTCTGTGAACAGTGGGGACTCCGGGTTTTCCCAGGCCAACATTTCCTATCCTTTCTGCCCTCCAACATTTCAATCGATCAGGAGACACCTCTGTAAATCTGGGTGCAGTTACCTTGGTGAGTTTCATTTCAAGCACATGGCTGCCGTGAATCCGGCTGTCAAAATGAGCCACCTCTTTGGAAGAGGACTTAACCTTGGCAATGATCTTCGCGTAGGAGAATACAATCACAGCCGTTGGGAGCAAGAGGCAGAAGAAGAGGATGTTCAGGATGAAGACCTGACCCCCAACCGAGGCCTGGGCCAGCCACCAGTCCAGGGTGCACGAGGTTCCGAAGGGCTCAGGCACGTAGTCCCCCAGGCCCACCAAGGGCATGATGGTCCAGAAGGAAGCATAGGCCCAGATGGCTGCCAGGCAGATGTAGGCGTGCTTTCTCTTCAGCCAAACCCCTGGAGGCGGAAGGAGAGCATTACCTGATGGAATCTGCCCTGCACCCAAGTACCTCCCCTCGATATGTCAAATTCCACCTCCAAAGACATTCTGCTGAATTCTGGGAGACGTGGGCGGATCACTGAAGCCTGGGGGAGACTGGAGCGGAGAGGGGAAGTTCCAGAGCTTGGGCCTTTCTCCAGGAGAATGAAATGTGAAGAGGCTTCACAGGGAAGGTTTTCTCTGGGCACCTGGGAGCTTTGGGAGGGAGAAGTGACAAAGGTCGGGCAAGGGGAGAGTCAAAACACAAGAGGATGCTGAAGACAGCGGAGGAGCTTGGGAAAACATCTCAAAAGCAGGTGTTAGTGGGTTATCCAGGGATCCAAGGGAGACACCTTCAGGGGAGGTGAGAAATCACAAAACATTGATTTCGTCTTTACAGTACACTTCCTCCTAAAAGTTTTTGTGTCTCTAGCCTGCTCTGCCTTCTTTTTATATATATATATATGTTTTTACTGATGCATTGTAGTCTCAAATCACAATGAGTATCAGTTTGGTGTTAACATACATGCACACAGCTCTTGGTGTCCCTCTCCCCGCCTCCCCCCCCCCACATGTAGCACTGAGAATGATGTTGGTATAATCTCATATGTACATTGTTTATGATAGTAATTCCATGCTCTGCCTTCTGAAGAACTTATTGAGTGGGGCTTGGTGGATCATGAGCATGACAAGAATCTAAATAGGTTGCATTATGTTCTGCAAAAGTAATTCTGTGAAAATATTTTCAGGAGGACCAAAACTGAGCTCTGCATTTCAGCACTACTTTCTTTAAAAAAGAAAAAAGAAACTCCAAGACGAAGAAATAGTACAGTCAGATACAAAAAAGCTGTGAAACACTTAGCGATGGTTTTCCAAAGTCCGAATGGATCGCCAGAGACGAGTCAGCCGGACCTCGTCCTGCAGCCGCCATGGGAAATGACCTCCGCCCTCACTTCACCTCGGCCGGTGAGGGCAGGGGAGTGGCTCCTTACTGTTTGGTTTTGTAGTGGTGGAGAAGGAATATCAAAATATATTCAAGAAAAAGCTAAATGATCTCTTCTACATAGACTCAGGGTCTGTCTCTGCTTAGGGCCATGTGAGATTTACAAAGTCTATAAGACCCTAATTCTTCTATGTCTAGCATTCGACTTGCTCACATAACCTTTCTAGATGGCCAGTGTTTTTAACAGTAAAACGGAGGAAATAAGTATATATTGCTTACAGGTTTTGATAAGGGTTAAGTGAAATAATGTATATTTGCAAACTATGAAGGACTACATTAACGTGAATTTTTTTTCCTTCCAGTGTAAGTACACTGCACTTAGCACTAACAAGAAATGTAACAGACTGTTTTTGTACTCTATTGTCTCCATTTTCCCCAATACATGGCATTTTGTATCGTGAAATGCAAATTTCTCAAGCCCAACCATATAAAGGAAACAATCGTGTAGCCACAAAATACGTCACTCTTGGTTATCCATTGGAAGAGGTAAAACATCGGCAGGGATAATCACATATATTTATGGGAATGTGCATAGGCATACGTACAAGCATTTATGATTACGGTTACTTAGTGAGGTGTTTCATACTTACATTCGAGTGTGGTGAAAGGCTGTCAAGTACAGGAGGGAGTAGATTAGTAGATTGGTTCTGTGTTGCTCCAGAAGTCAGAACTAGGACCAATGGGTGGAGGTTACTGGGAGGCAGTTTTGTCTCAATATAAGGAATAACATTGTAACAATGAGAGCAGACCAATCAGAGAATGGGCTGCCTTGTGCAGTAGTAAGCTCCCCGTCACTGGTCACTGGAATTATTCAAGAAGAGGCCAAGTGGTCATCTCTCAGGGATGCCTTAAAACAGTTTACCACATTTCATGGGACAAAGGTCTACATGTCCCCAAGCGACCTTCTAATTCCAACATTCTAGGACACTGTGTGGAGGGTTTAATAGTGCATTAGATTAAATGACGAAACCATACGATTGAGGTTCAACTTTAAAGAAGCTGGAAAATAGATACGGTTCCCATACGGAGTCATGCCCTACAGTGATTCTGGCAGTGGGTAGCGCCATCTCTTTAGCTGACACAAAGCTTAAACTCAAGAAAATATTTTAAAACAGATGTCAAGGTTTAGTATTTCTCAAATACTCCAAGGAAGTTCAACATTTTGCTGTCTGGTCTATAAAGTTTATAATCAAATTTAAAATCTGTTTGGAATGATTAACAATAAGTTTATGGAAAGAATTAGACTCTGTTTTTTTCTTTTTTCTTTTTGTGGAACTGAGGATTGAACCCAGGGACGTTCTCTCGCTGAGCGACATTCCCACCCTTTTTGTGTGTGTGTGTGTGTGTGTGTGTGTGTGTGTGTATGTGGTACTAGGGCTTGAACCCAAGGGCATTCTACCTCTGAGCTACACCCCCAGCCCTGTTTTATTTTTTATTTTGAAACAGGGGCTCACTACCTGGCGAAGTTGCTGAGGCTAGCCTCAAACCTGAGATCCTCCTGTCTCAGCCTCCCAAGTACTGAGATTATAGGCATGTGCCACCATGCCTGGTTCCTTTTCACTTTTTATTCTGAAAGAAGATCTCACTAAATTATCACACACTAGCCTTGAACCTTCAGTCCTCCCATCTCGTTATGTCATCCAGAATATGTATAATTGTATTTTTTTTATTTTATTGGAAATTTTGATTCGAGCTGTTTCTATTGGAAGCTGTAAATGTTCAGAAAAGGAAATTCAAATTTTAAAAAGTAAGTGCTGTGTCATGAAGATGGTGGTTCACAACCCCCTAACCCCCATGCATGGTCTCCTTGGAGTTTGGGGACTCTAACTTTTAAAATATAATGGAAAATTCTACCCTATTGAGAGTTCCAGGTCCACGTGATCTTTTCCTCTTCAGTCTCCTGCCAAGCCCTGTCCCCATGGTCACACCTGCTCTGACTGACAGATGGACAGTCACAGCAGCTTTATACAGGGGCCACCAGAACTATTCCCTGGTAGTTCCTGGCTCTCAGTACTAAATGCATATGCTCCAAAGCTTCTCTTTCAGGTTCATTACATTCCCAGAACCCCAAGAAGCAAAAATATTAAAATTTTTTTTTGCGGTACCAGGGATTGAACCCAGGGGCGTTCTACCTCCGCGCTACACCCCCGGCCCTATTTTTTTATACTTTATTTTGAAACCGGGTCTCATGAAGTTGCGGAGGGCCTCACTAAGGAGAAAGAGAGAGAGAGAGAGAGAGAGAGAGAGAGAGAGAGAGAGAGAGAGACAGGGAGAGAGCTGAGGCTGGCCGCGAACCCGGATCCTCCGGTCTCTGCCTCCCAAAGTACTGGGATTACAAGCGTGCGCCACCACGCCCGGCCTTAAAAATATTTTTAACTAGTAGTCTTATCTTTTAAAAAAATATTTAGGCTCTGAAAACATACTAATTGCCAGCTCTTCCTTTACCAGTTCTCTTAGTGAGTCAGCTTTCTACCTACCAACACCAAATGAATGAATGAATGAATGAATGAATGAATGAATGAATGAAATCCCTGTTGCATGCTATTTCTGTATGTATGTCCTTTTGTGCAGGAATAGCTGCATGGCCTTCTAAACTTGGAGGTGAACACTGTGGAATCCCTCATCTCTGAAATCATAGGGAGCCTACATCCCAAAAGAGAATCAGTAGCAGCTTTTCTTAAAATCACACTTACTATGTGGGGAAGCAGCTAAACAACTCAGACCTATCATCCTTTCAGTGCTTTTTTGTTTATTTGTTTGCATGACAAAATATGGTAGACTCTTCCATAGTTTTTAATACAAGAAAGCGATCATTTTTAAAGCATCGTAGCCAACATCAGACATTATTATAAAGGCAGTATGAAAGGGAATCTACATCGACACAGGTCAAATCCTTAAGCAGATGTTAGAACAAGATAGGCTATAAATAGAAATACTCTGGGTCTCTGAGGTTATTAGTAATCTTTATTAACTGTGTGAAATTGGTACAGCTCTAACACTCGATCCATCTAACTTGGACTATCATGGAATGAGAAACCTTCCAACTTACCATAAGATAGATAGCAGATTTTCAGGTATCGATCCAGGCTAACAGCAGTCATGGTGATAAGGCTCCCACAGCCAAAGAAAAATCCAGCCCATCCGTACCAGCGGCAGCCGATCCAGCCAAACACCCAGCGGTGGCAGAAGCAGGAGATGATGGTGAACGGCTTGCCTACGACTAGAGCACCAAGCAGGCTGTCATGGGGAGGCTCCCACCCATAGAAATTCCCCACCTACTCAGCTCACCTGGACAGTTCAAGCCCCCCTCCCTTGAACAGCTCAAGGGAACCCCTCCCTTCAACTGAAGAGGCGTGTGGGAACACACACACACACACACACACACACACACACACTTCATTTCACGGAATTTCTACCTTAATAAAGATTCTGGCAGTTATGTTTGAAGAAACCAAGTTTCAAGCTGCCCAGAGAGGTTTTCAGCCATTCCAATAGCCAAAGGTAGTGAATGGATATAGAAGAAAAATTTTAAGATAATTATTACTATAAAGAACTGTGTCAGAGACCCAGCTTCAGGGAGTGCAGGAGATGTGATATTAGTAAGCAGTGACACCAATCTGGTCACTTTTAATGTTTTGTTTTGTTGGTACTGGGGATTGAACCCAAGGGTATTCTACCTCTGAGCTACACCCCAGGCCCATTTTATTTTTATTTTTTGAAACAGGGTCTCACTAGGTTGATCAGACTCTCACAATATTGCTGAGGCTGTCCTCAAACCTGCGATCCTCCTGTCTCAACCTCCCAAGCACTGGGATTACAGGCATGTGCCACCATACCCAGCTAAGAGACCCAGCTTCTGGGAGTGCAGGAGATGTGGTATCAGTAGTCACTTTTAATGTTTTATTGAAATGACTTGTTTGAAAGCTAAAGGAAAAGGCAGTATATCCACAGTGAGATATCTGAGAGACATTTTCTCTTCAAGTGCAAATATTCTGTACTGATTTCCCCCTGGAGGGCTCAAGACTCCATTACTTTTCTTCCCTCCACAGTTAGACATTCAAGCTCGAGTGACCGAGCAGTATTTATAAGAACAAGGTTTTATACAACACACTCCAATATCTCTTCAACCCCACAAACTCATCCAGAGACTGAGGCTCTGCAAAACCATGATCCCATGAGTTGGTCTCCAAAACAAACAAATAAACAAACATACTTACATAATCAAATAATACTGGGCAAGGTTACCTATTAAACACACTTCTTGGCAGTCAAAAGTCAAGACTCTAAAAATTTCCAAAAGTCTGAAAGCTAGCTAACATTGTGTGCTACAGCAGTTTCCATATGTATTCACTCCAGAACCCTGCCTACATTACATTAATTACTCCTTGGGAGTTGCTCTTCCACAGATTACAAAGTATGGTCTCATTCGACTAGGAAGAATTCCTTAAAATAAGACCTCATCCCTGGACTAAGAAGTAATGTGATGCAAAGAATTCTTAACTATGTGTGTTTCATACACACACATACATCCAAACAGAATAGCTGCTTGGATGATCATTCAAAGACTGACTGCAGTATACTCGGTAGGAGAATAGACTGTAAAGTGCACCAGCGGAGGAAGGCGTGCGCTCCACACATATTGCGAAGAATAATGCTAATAACTTTCTCAGAAATTTGAATTTGTCATTTTATTTATTAAATATATATATATATATAAATAATAGACTTTTTGTTTTACTATAACCTTGTGGTTATTATCAATGAATAAAAAGTACTCAAATCCCAGAAAGTTGAGTATTTACGGGGAAGTAATAGGATTTGGATGGTAAAAAAGGGGGACAAATACTAGAGTTGGAAAGGACTTTGATAATCATACAGTTCAGCGATTTTTCAAAGGCTCCTACCTAGAACCCCGGGGGTCCATTGAGCCCCTTAGAGAGTAATGTGTGTGTGTTTGTGTGTATATGTGTCCCTGTATGCATGTCTGTTTTATTTCTGTTAAAAGGGTAGTAGGTAAATATTAAACAACTAGGGTTCAATCTTCCACCTTCTTTCAATCAGAAAAAAATTACTTCTTTTATTTATGCAACTTTGAAGTCATATTCTTTCTCAAAGAAAGAATTGACTGTTCAAAACACCGCTTAAGAATTGTTTATTAAATTTCTTCATTTTAAGTGTAAGACCAGATTTTCATGTTTTCTTCTTGTTTTGTTTGTTCCCTTTTTCCCCCTCCTTCTTCTTCTGTTGAGTTATATCTTATTCAAACACAAGATGGCTATTTCAGTAAATGTAAGGTTTAATCTGTTTACAAGGAGACCCAAATTTCTGGGATTTAAACTACTTGTTCCTTGGGCCTCCACTAGATTTGGGGTTTTAATTTTCTAGAAAGAATTCTTGTACCTTCAATTCATACCCTGCAGCCCTCCCTATGTACTCATAGTATTTCATCTTCACTTTCCTTGAAAGGAATCTGCTGAGGAGTTCTTCAAAACCTGTATCTAATCTACATATTTTAAAAAATCCCAACCTCATTACCTCAGGACAACTAAGCAACTGATGCTCACAGCCTGCAGGTGCTAGTTCTCATCTCCCCAGGCATGGACCTCCTCCTTATACAAAGGTATGCAAGAGTTTCCGTCACATCAGTGGGTTTACTGATGTATTTACTCACAGCCTTCTGTAAACTGACACCTATCTTTTCAAATAGCACTACAGTCCAACTTGCTAGATGGGGCACCCTTATATGACAGTTTTTCTCTTCCTAGTTAGTCTAACCCCATGGTCTGTGAGGAATTGGAATGCAAAAGAGCTGTTCTTGTGTTCAACAAATAGTTATACAATACCCAAAACATAAAAAGCACAAAGTGAGGTGCTGGAGGACAAAGCAGAGATCAATATTGACAAATTTATTTCCTAACACGGAGAACAAACAAAAAACCAAATTTGCGTTATAAGATATGGGATGACTGAATGATAAATGGTGATTAGTGGTGTGGAGAAAAATAGGGTAAGGAAATAGAGATCCTTGTTTCACATGAGGGGTGACATTGAGGTAGATGCCAAAATCAGTGGGAGAGAAGTCCAGCAGATACAGAGGGGAAAGGTGTGGGGCAGAGGAGACAGCAATCTCCAAGGCTTGAGGTAGGTGCCAGCTGGGCCGGTGCCAGAGGCAGCAAAAGACCATCAAAAGTGACTCAATGGAGTGAAATTAGTACCTGACACCCTGATTAGCAAAACCCTGTTAAGCTTCCTTCTGGAGCCAGCTTTGGATGGGCTTCTGCATTATCTTTCAGAGAGCCTTCTCTCCCCCACTTAGTAGAATGCTTCTGAATCTGACTGATGTTAGAATCACTGGAGAAGTTGTTTCGTTTTGCTTTGTTGTAAATATCAGTGCTGAGGGCTCCAACCCCTAGATGTTCAGATTCAATTAATCTGGAGTAATCCAGACCTCAAGATACTCTTTTTTAACTCTCCAGGTTATTCTAATACGTATTCATGATTGAGAGTCATTGGTATTTAAACAATGGGTGTGCTGCTTCAAGGTGCTTATAATGGAATATAATTGAGCAAGAAAATAAGACAAAATCATTTTAAGAAGTATTGGAAGAGAACATATACTGTAGATGCTGAGAATGGTGTAGGTTAATCATAGAAAGCTGACACATGGACGAAGATGCTTTCTGATGAATTACTCTGAAGATACACACAGAGTAATGAGGCAGGCAGTGCAATCTTAGAGCAGACTTGCTTGGCTGGAAGCGTTTTCAGTGTATCGGACCAATTAAGGACATTTTGATTCACGCCTAGTCTAACTCAGCCTTAAGCATGAGTCTGGTATTGTTCACTGGTAAAGGAAGTAACTGAAATGACAGATTTCCTTCTGACACTTCACATTCAGTACCTGGGAGATAAGCTTGGGGTTCCGGGTGAATGAGTTAACCCGTAAAGCTACCATTCCTGTTGCGGCACCGCCATCGCGTGGCCCCAGCCGAAATTGCAGCCGGTTTGCAGCCTCCCAAATTCCATGGGGTTCAACCTATTTTTACAGAAAGAGGCCTGGCGTGTCACGCTCCTCTTAGAATACATAACTCTTAAGAGCTCATGGTATTTAAGCTTGCCCTCATTGATTGAAACCTTCCCAAATAACAGAGACCAGACAAACTGCTGAGTGATAGTAACTCCAAAGGTAGAGGTTTATCCTTGAGCCTTATTTCTAGAAACTGGCAGCTATGCAGAAAAAAAATCAACTTATGAAGGTAGAAACGGTATTAAAAAACATGTTAAAAGGAGGCAGTGGATGAAAAACTGATGGTTTCTAGTAGTAAGAAGCCAGTGCATGCCGTTTAAACCCTAGGATTTTACAGAAGGAAGCCTAGGGTTTTACAAAAGGAAGCCACAAGATGTGACTTACCCAAAGCCACATTTTAAAAATAAAGTATGGTTAAAGACAAAGGGTTTTTGCCTCTTATAATTTTTCTGTTTTTTGTTTTTTGGTATTGGAGATTGAACCCAGGGACATTCTACCTCTCAGCTACACCCTCAGCCCTTTTTTAATTTTTATTTTCTTGTTTTGAAACAGGGTCTCCCTAAGTTGGTGAGGCTGGCCTCAAACCTGTGATCCTCCTGTCTCAGCCTCTCAAGTACTGGGATTATAGGCATGCACCACCACTCCCAGAGGAATTTTATCCCAACTCCTCCTTCCTGCATTATTGGAGAAACAAAAGAAGCAAGAAAGAAACCAGTGATTCTCAATTGTGTTCCACACATTAAATTACCTGGAGATTCTAATTTTATTTTTTAACTTTTTAACTTTTATAGGTTCATCGTATTTATACAACATAGTGAGATTCAGAGTGAGATGTTGATATATGCACACATCTCTCGGTGTGTTTCCCTCCACTGCAGATTTTAATTTTAAATACCCTGATGTCCAGGAAGTTTCTGGGTGTGGATTCCATGCATGAGTATTTTTAAGTCCCCTCAAGGACATTTTTGTGCAGCCAACTTTGAGAACTCTGGAATCAGAAGCCATGATTAATATACTATTAACAGGGCGGCTCTTCCCTCTTCCTATGGTCACCTCTCAACTGTCTTTGGGTGTCGTCTACCCTTCAAAACCCACCCCTTAGTTATTTTAACCAGACTTGCATAAGGGTGGGAGGAGTGTAATGGAGTGCCAAACAGAGACCTGGAGCCTTCTTGTAAGTTACTGATTTCTAAATCATGTAGCCCACTACTCCGAGATACATCACACTACTCTGAGATACATCACACTACTCTGAGATATTTCAGGTAGTATGTGTTCTTGCGAATTGTATCTTCCACATCGAGCATGCCTGGCACATAGAAAATACTCAATAAATGTTAAATGTGTTATTTCTTTAACCAGTCAACATTCCATTGACTAACCACAAATACTGTAAATATGATTTTTGAAGGGAAGAGAAGAAGAAAATGGGGATAGGGAGTGATCTCTAAGCCAATGAGTGTGTGTGTGTGTGTGTGTGTGTGTGTATTGTGTGTGTGTGGTACTGGGGGTTGAACGCAGGGGCATTCTACACCCTCAGTCCTATTTTATTTTTATTTTGAAACAGGGTCTAGATAGGTTGATAAGTGTTTCACTACTTGCTGAGGCTGTCCTAGAACCTGCAGTCTCCTATCTAAGCCTCCCAAGTACTAGGATTACAGGTGTGCACCACCATGCCCAGTTCAATGAATGATTTAGAATGGGGACTATTCGAAACTCACAAAGAAGAACAGTAGGTTGTATTACCTGAAATGCCCAGATCACAGACTGCTAAATTGATTGTCATTATTTCAGCAGGCCTCAGTTTCTTCTTTCGTCTAGAAGACATATAAAGGACATAGCCATTTCCAACTGTGGACAGAATCCCTACAAAGAAAAATAAAAAATCCCATTGTTAAAACTAAGATTTAGAGTTCACGGGGATATGAAACACTTCTCAATTTCAAAAATGGACACCATAGATTTAGAGGGTAATGAGAGGACTCTAAATAAAAATCTAAATTAAGAAGATGAAATTAAAAAAAGCATGAGGTGTGAGTGACAGGCAAGGTATGGTTTGCCTCCAAATGGATAGGAGTCAGGGATTATAAGACTGAACTTACCCAGAAAAAGGAACCACTAAACTTCCCAATTAGGCTCAGGAGGGTGTGGGAATCCCAATGGTCAGTTCTTGTACCGGCCCCCAAGGGAGGAGTATTTTCCTCAGCCATTTTTATAGATTATTGGCTTTATAAAACTCCTTCCCTCTGATAAGTAGGGTCAACCCCTTGGCTCTTGATAAATTCTGAAGATGAAGCCAACCATCAGAGGTGACTTCAGTAGCACTGCAGGCTCCCAAAAGAGCACCAGCATGCAGGAGAGGCCGGGCCAGGGGAGGCCGGCGTGACCCCCTGCAAGGAAAGGGTCGTGTCTTGGAGACGGATCCCAGGATTGGACTCCTGGGGAGACATGGACGCTGGGTCCCTGGCAGATGGGACAGCTTGCAGCTGCTCCTGGACGAGGTATCAAGGGGAAGTGGTTGACATTTGGTAACACGGCACTCCCCTCCCACCAAGGGGAGAGACGGTGACCCTCAACCCACCAAGCCTACCAACAACAGAATAATGTGTTCCCACTTTTATATCCTTTTATCCATGACTAATTGACTTTGCCATTACAATGACACTATTCAAAAGTTCTTACAAACCCAGTTTAAATCCAAAAAGACCCAATCCCTACTGACTTTATTTAAGAAAAGAATACACCTACTTCCATAGCTTAACATGTAGAGTAGATTTCCTCAGGAATTCTTGCTTCATAGTGTAGCTGTGTATAAATGAGAATCTGGTACAGCTGCCTTTGGTAGTAAGGAATAAGGAGAGTATTAACAGGAGAAACCCAGAGTTTTCTATTTTAATTTCCATTTTAATTTCTCCACCACAGTTCATTTGGGAGGCAAGGAAAGAAATGGGTGTCTCAGCTGGAGGTTTGAAACCACCAGGAGCTGACTGCATTGTGCTGGTGGGAAGTGCTGACTCCCTGGAGTCAGAGATGCTCAATGGTCCATTAAGACCTCTTTAGCTTTCTTAAAGCAGAAGAGGAGAAAAATAGAAGAGATTATGGAGTCCTGCAGCAAACCAACTTAAAGGAAACTCATGTCTCTTTCAAGGAAACCCCCTAGCAAAGAACACTGGGAAAGTGTAAAAATATGGCTTGAAAAGTAATAAGGCAAATTCTACCTACATTGGATCCAAAAAGAGATGGAAAGCACTAGTATGCGTATGCATCGAGTACACAAGGCTCATTTAAACACCCTTTGTCTGTCCACAACTCTTTGAAGAATACTTGTTTTCTTTTACTTCCTTAAATTGTCTTTGTTACCCTACGTCATAGGGTTTCACCCAGTGCCCAAAGCATGATCAAAAAATAGTCAACTCTCTATTGGAGGCATGTTAATTTTCCACAGGCAATCTTATCTGTAGATGAGGATTAAGAGAAAGCAATTTTTTGGCTAGTTAAAGGAAAACAAGATAAGAAGATAAAGACTACGGTGTGGACATTTTCAGATTATAGAAATTCTGGATCTTTCTATGAATAAAAAAAATCTCGTATCTAGGCAGGTAAAAAGTGGAGAGTGGGAAATGGGTCTCTAATTTGTTTCTCCTGCATTCCAAACTCAGATTTATGTTTTAATTCACTGGTTGCCCTAAGGTTCATAGTATTCTACAAAGATCTCTAAGAATGGTGTGCATTCTGCTGTGGACACGTCCACACGAACCCTATCCTAAGAGAGAGTGACAACCGGACATTGAGCCAAAGCCAAGATCTGGGTGTCGAATGAGTCCAGACCCCTCCAGAAGGCTCTTGCCTCGCCCTGAAGGACTGTCCTGTAGCATAGGTTTGTCTCTATTCCCAGGTCCCTGGTTCACCTGCTGTTCCCTTTCATTGGGGACTCTTTTTGGACTTGACTCTCTAGCTCCACCCCAACTTGCCCATGTGAATGTGATCGTGGGAAATTCTGAATTCCCCACCTACCTACCCTGTTTGCCTCTCATCCTGAAATTCTTCATACTACAATGGGGAACGGACTGTTTCTTC
The DNA here is from genome assembly GCA_004027185.1 of Glis glis. Taxonomy (NCBI): domain Eukaryota; kingdom Metazoa; phylum Chordata; class Mammalia; order Rodentia; family Gliridae; genus Glis; species Glis glis. The sequence goes on along the minus strand of PVJS01001019.1, from coordinate 13,868 downwards.
CTCTTTGTGTTGTCTAGAAAGTTTTGTCAGGTTAAAGACATTACTTTTTAATTCATTCCTTACAATTGATTGAGATAAACTCAATTTTTAAGAGGCTTACTTGTCTGCTTTTTCTGATTGTTGAAAATATGTATTAATAGAAATGCAATGTGGGTTTCACTACAAGATAGTCTCTGTCCCAACGGAAGTTTTGCATTTAATTGACTACTCTATCCCCAGTGACTTAATGGTAGTAAAGCATAGCTGCTCAATATATATTTGTGTTTGAAAGGATGTGGGAGGCCATTTACAAGAAATAGAATTTAAATTGGCAAAACCCTGATGAACAATAAAGACAAGGACCCAGGGTATCACTTTGCAGCAGAATTTCTGATTCAATCTCACAGATTTCTTTTGCCTCAAGCACTGACCATACAGGGATCTCAAGAATTTTCTAATGGGTTTTTCAAATTTCAGGCATTAAATGAAATTCTTTGCCAGTAATAAATAGATGAGAGAGGAAAAGAAAGAGAAAAGGGGAGAGAGCAAGAAGGGAAGGAGGAAGAAAGAGAGAGAGAAACAAAGAAGAGAGAGAGTGTAAGCAGGTTTGACCCAACATCTGGAAAGATTAAAGGCAGATAAACCTAAAGACGCAACCCACCTGCACTCTGGTCACCCAAATTTAAGATGGCAATTTTAAATCTAAGAAAAATATTGTGGTTACATCCTAATTGCCTAGATTAGTGCAGTCCCATAGAAACATAATGTTAAGCAGAAATGTGGGCCACATGTGCATTTTTAGTGTTTCTGGTAGCCACAGTAAGCAAAGTAAAAATATATAGGTCAATTAATTTTAGCAATTTAACATTTAATGTCATCTAACCTATCCAAAAATATTGGGGATTCAACATGCGTTCATTTTTTCCAAATCATTAGCGAGATAGTCTTATATGATTCTTTCTAGTACTGAGACTGCAGCCTGTGGTGTGTTTACACTACAGCACAACTCATTTGGAAGTGGACACACAGTTCATGTGCTCAAGAGACACCTATGGCTACCGCGTTGGATATGTCCTTCTAGAAACAGATGTACTCCTGCGTGCATTATGCACTAAAGTCTTTTGACCCCAGGCTGACTGCCATTTATCCCCAGTACATTTTCTCAACTCTCATCACAGTGACCGAGCTATGCCAAGGTGACATGACTTTACTTTTTGATGACACAAATGCGGCAAATCAACCGACACTATCACACTGGGCCAAAGTTTCCTCAATCCTGAGATGAGGAAACTGAGCTAAATGATTTCTAAGGTCCATTCGGAATCTAAAATTCTTATGATTATAGCAAAAAGTATTTTTAAAAAAGTAAACGTACTTTGTTTAAATAACATATCATCAGCACTGTTTTTTGATATTCAGAAGATAAACATGCTAGCAAAGTATCCAAAAAGAAATACAGTCTCAAGGTAAATAATTGTGCTCCAAAAGTTCTTTGGATTATCCATGGAATACTTATCCCTAACAATGACAATAAAAAGAGTCATTTCTATGAAACATTTATTGTATTCCATCAAGCCCACCTCTCCCTCTTCACCTCCACTAAAATACCCACTGAACTGTTGGAACCATTTTTGCAAAAATCAACATCTCAGCCTGTGAAATTTTCTAAACGCAGCCTTTGCACAGAGGAATTAAGGAAGCTCACCTATGATTGTTAGGTAAAAGCCAGCCACTAAATCCGCTTCCCAGGAAAGTTTAGAAACAAAGGGATCCTCATCACGAAGATAGTGTGGCAGGCGCTCGTCCTGGGGCAGGGCAGTGTGGTTTAATGCCATGCTGTTCTCAAGCCGCCAGGGGTCTGGAAAGCAAATTGGTAAAGATTTCAATGGGCTGAATAAGTCAGCTTGAATCAGCCCATCATCGCGCCTCCTGTTTTCAAACAAAAAGCAAGTTCCCAGGATCATGCATGATTCTATAATCAACACTGGTGAAAGTTTAGCATGCTTCTTCAGTGATCTAATCATGTCAATACTTGTTTATTCAGTTTGCAAACTGTGCATTCTCCCCCCTCCTCCCTGATGCTACCCACTGAGCCATTCCCTACCACCATGGGGTGACTAAGAGGTTGAAAGCCAAACAATCCCTTCTATTCTTTCCTAGAGATTTTTGTGAAGGAACTAGGAAAGATATTGTATGGAATATGGGCACTATATATATTTTAATACTTTTATTGGTGCATTGTAATTATACATCATACTGAAGTATAGAGTGACAGGAATATACATACACACAACTTTTGGAGCATTTCTCTCCAGGTCCCACCCCCTTTCTGGGTCCCACCACCCTCCCTGCCCTCCCCCATACATGTCTTTGAGATTGGCATTGGCGATTTAATATACTTATATAGCGTTGTTTTAATTGTTACCGTCTTTATGTCTCCATTTCCCCTAAAACCCCTCCAACACTCCACTGGATTCTCTGCTCCTCTATCGGAGGCTACCCTTGTTTCCCAATTTCTATCTAGTATCCACATAACTACATGTATTTTTTAACTTCTCATATATATACTGGGGATTGAATCCAGGGACATGCTACCTCTGAGTTTTATTTTTTGTTTTGAAACAGGGTTTCATTAAGTGGCTGAGGCTGGCCTCCAACGTGCCATCCTCCCGTCTCAGCCTCTCAAGTACTGGGATTACAGGCATGCACCACCACGCTCTGCTTCGTAGTATTTTTTAATTATTTAAATTGCCCAGGAAAGCATTTCCATTCATTAGATGTTCAGTGAGTTTTAGATTTTTTTCTAAGGGAAGAAATAAAGCAATGAATACAAAGAAACATAAAGGCTTCACTAAATAAAGCTGAGAGCGAGGAGATTGCCATGGCTATCCTGAGATTCGGGGTCATTTAGCAAAGAATTCAATCTTGGTTCTAATCTACGCATCTCAACCGCAGGCAGATTTGGTTCTAGAGTTTTCTAACGCCAAAAGCAACTTCAGTATTTCCCATGACCCCTCCTTCAAACCCAGGATACATCTTAAACAATGAGGAACTCCCCAAACACACAGGTCTTTGTACTGTTTCTTTTGAACTTTGATATTAAAAGGTTTACAAAAAGTCTTCCATGGGAACTCTGCAAAAATAAAAGTCACATGGTGTCCCTCCGAGTGCGACAGACAGATGGGTGTGTTGTTCCTGAGTTGAAGCGTGCTGCTCATGTCACCACTTCCTTGAGGGTCACTGTTACTCCTTTTGAAAGGAGGAGAGATTCTAGTGCTGTTGGATGTTTCAGCTGCTCTTGAACTTGCTTGTTTCAAAGGGAACCAGTAGATGTCACTGTCCCGCCCTCTGGGAAGCCGTGTGGAGCACACACGACATCAGCCTGCAGTTGGAACACGGACTGTGCACCTCACAGGCGGTGACCGTCTATCAACAGATATGGAAAAATGCCATCCAACCTCTCCAAAGGTAACAGGTTTAACGCCTTCCTGGCTGCCAATTTACAACTCACATCAGACTCTTAAACAGATCGTGGCCGGCAGACCCAAGCTACTGTCTACCTCACGCACACTTTGAGGACAGTCACGTGGCTCATGGTCCTTCACAGCCCTTCCCCCTGGGAGCTATAGAAAGCTGTAGGAAAAATCCCTGGCTGCCAACTCTACACAATCTCAAGTCCTGTCCCAAGTGAAAGTTTATCTTTCAAATTCCTGACACTGCCATCCTGCTAAATTCTGTCCTCGTCATAGATTCCTTAAGTCCTCTGGCTGTCCAGCCTGTCCTCCCTGGGACTCGGAGTCATTTGAGGCAGCTTTGACACTTGCCTTCTGATTTTAAGCAGATGGCCTAAACTGTCTGATCTACAACCACTTCTATAAAAATGGGCAATATCACTCTCACCCATCACTCATACTTCCTGTAGGATAATAGGACAATACATCTGCAAGCACACTGCAGATGGGGGTGGGGGTCTTGTCTAGTTTTGACAAGCTGATCACTTACTTCTCCCAAACACGCTCACCCAAGAAGACATAGCTATTGTATGACAGATTTCCTCACGGTCTTGTGCTGAACAAAAGGTATGTGTGTGCTTTGATTCAAGTATTTATGGGATGTCTACTATAAATCCAGGGCCATGAGATAGGGAGAGAGAGGTATGTCAGCTCACCTGGACTTAAGAAACATAACTATTCATTTTGGACAGAAAAAAAGGTACAACCGATGGTCAGGGGAAAAAAAGGTAATAATACAAGAATATAAAATAATTAAATGTTCCCCCATTTGGTTTTGGTCAATAATTTTTTTAAGCAAGAAATAATTAGAGTATCTAAGAAATTAGCCAGGTGTGTGTGTGTGTGTGTGTGTGTGTGTGTGTGTGTGCACAATATCAACAACCGTTCTCCCTGTATCTGAAAGTCCCCATTGGTAATGATGATGTAAAACTTCAACTGCACCCCAAGGGGCTTTAACAGCCCTTGTCTCCTGGTGGAGGTCATTTTCAGTGGGGGATGACATGCGCTAAGATTCCAAGGCAAAGATGAACATGAAGCATGTGATGGGGTGGAGGAAGACCGGCTCCGTAGGAGTAGAAAGTCCACCATGGGGACGGCGCTGGCCATCTTGGGTCAATAAATGAGATCTTGTTCTGTAGAGCCTAGAATGCCTGGCAGAAGAGATGCTTTTGATGTATGTTATGTGGGCTTATTTTTTCTAGGTCTACAGATTAAATTTGCACTCTTGTTCAAGTTTGTCAATAAAATATTTTGGTTTTTTTTTTTTCTAAAATGCAACTTAAATGGTTTCTTGAGGCAGAGTGAATGAAAGAGGCAGAGAACTTTGAATGCATTGGCCACTGGGAACTCTTCGCTCTGCCTCCCACACAGTTCATTCTCAACCCTGCTCTTAGCGCATATCTCCCCCCAATATATACTGTCTATTCTCTTTCTTCCTGATGTATCCAAATTCCACTTGGCCTCCAGACCCTGTCCCAAGTCTACAGCCCTTAGAAGATAAATCTGGCTCCTTCAACAGTTACTTGAGAAAAGAGTATCTCTTCTCTTAACCCCCTAAAATACTCCTGGGGACAGTTTTCTTTCTTTCTTTCTTTCTTTCTTTCTTTCTTTCTTTCTTTCTTTCTTTCTGCTACTGGGGATTGAACCCAAGGGCAGTCTACCTTCAAGCTATACTCCCAGTCCTTTTTATTTTTTATTTTTTTGAAATAGATTCTTCCTACATTGCTGAGGGTCTTGACAAGTTGCTGAGGCTGGCTTCGAACCTGCGATCCTCCTGTCTCAGCCTCTTAAGTACTAGGATAACAGGCATACGCTACCATGCCTGGCTCTCATGGGACATTTAATTGTGCTTAATTTACTTAATTCTTCCTCTGGTTTACCTAGCAGGCCTAGAATAACTTTTATACCATAAAGAAAGAAGTTAAAAATACAGAGGGGGAAGCATGGGGTCATTATCATTATTTTCTGTGATACTATTTCATCCAGCAGAGACATAGATTTTTTGTTTAAAGCAGGCCATCGTAATGTGAGCATCATAAATGCTTCTGCAGCCGGGCATGGTGATGCACACTTGTAACCCCAGGACTTGGGAGACAGAGACAGGAGGATAGCAGGTTTGCAGCCAGCCTCAGCTACTTAGTGAGGCCTTCTGCAACTTAGACCCTGTTTCAAAATAAAGGATAAAAATAGGGCTGGAGGTGTAGCTTGGAGGTAGAATGCCCCTGGGTTCAATCCCCAGTACCACAAAAAAATAACTGTTTCTGCAGAATAACCCTAACTATAATACTTACAGTAATAAATGCAATTTACAATCGTGGATGTTTGTTGAGAGATCGGTTTTAGGGGATTCCTTTCTCAATACTGAATGGGCCTGACTTGCCTCTCTGTGGGACATGCTAGTGTACAGGAATGACCTTTTTTTTTTTTTTTTTTGCGGTACCGGGGATTGAACGCAGGGGCGTTCTACCTCCGCGCTACACCCCCGGCCCTATTTTTTATACTTTATTTTGAAACCAGGTCTTACGAAGTTGCAGAGGGCCTCACTAAGGAGAGAGAGAGAGAGAGAGACAGGGGGAGAGAGAGAGAGAGAGAGAGAGAGAGAGAGAGAGAGCTGAGGCTGGCCGCGAACCCGGATCCTCCGGTCTCCACCTCCCAAAGTACTGGGATTACAAGCGTGCGCCACCACGCCCGGCAGGAATGACCTTTTTAAAGACCAGGACGTGGAGCTTTTCTCTGGCCCCTTTCTTCTGGTCTCTCTCTTATCCCCTTCAACTTCAAGCTTTTCTGTCCCCATTTGAGTCCCACGGTGGCTCTATGAAGCTCCTCCTTCCCTTTCCTATCAAATTCTTCTCTTAAAAAATGAGTCGAAACTGGAGGAAATGAGAAGGGTACACAGGACCTTTCTGTGCTATTTTGGTACCTTTCTATGAATCTATAATTATTTCAAAATAAAAAGTGAAAATAATACAGAAAAAAAATGAGTCAACATGAAAATAGAAGGGAGACTAGTAGAGTAGAGGAAGGGACCAAAGGAAGGGAGGAGGGGAGAGAAAGAGAAGGTACTGGTGAATGAAACTGACCAAATTATGTTATGTGCGGGTACAAATATGTAACAGAAAATCCTACTGTTATATATCGTTATAATGTACCAAGAGCAAAGATTAAAACTGTTATATATCGTTATAATGTACCAAGAGCAAAGATTAAAACTAAGATCAATAAAAGAGTTGACAAATTTTGTCAAGGTGGTAAGATGTTTATAATACATTTAGTGAGCCAGGCATGGTGGCACAGGCCTGTAATCCTGGTATTTGGGAGGCTGAGACAGGAGGCTAGCAGGTTCAAGGCCAGCCTCAACAACTTAGTGAGGCCCTCCACAACTTAGTGAGACCCTGTTTCAAAATAAAAAAAATAAAAAAGGGCTGGGGGTGTAGCTCAGAGGTAGAATGCCCCTGGATTTAATGCCCCAGTACCAAAAAAAATACATTTAGTAAAAAAACACGAATTACCACAGACTTATGAAATGCTTTTAAGTGAAAGAAAAGGTACAGAGAAATATATCTAGAAATAAGTACACCAAGGGGCTAAAATTTATTCATATTATGTGTAGCGATATCATAGTTAACCATATATAGTGATGTTGGAAATAATTCTCTATTTACTTTTTATTTGAGGAGGAGAGTATTCGATGAAACAGGCATTTTCCAGTTGGTATATTATTTTTGCAATATTAATCGTTCATATTTTTAATAAAGGATTTGTTACTGATTATTTATATTAGGGAAAATGTTACAACCATCCATTTGTTCTATCATATAAATATTCACTCGCTTCAGGTTACGTGCAGGCCCCTGCTGAGTTCCTTAGTTACCTCCTTTGAAGCTTTGCCACTAACGTGGTGCCTAACAGGAGCAGCACTGGAAGATTGTTCTGCAAGGTGAAATCTCACCGCACCGCTAGCAGCTCACATCTGGGCTCCTAACCTCATGTCAGCACCGCTCTGGAAGGGTGTCAGCCACACGTCAGGGCCCCAGGTAGCACACTGGAGATTTTCTTCCCAGTAATTGTGTTTCTTCTTGCTCACCGAGCATTCTGTAAACTCAATACACTTAAACCATGCACTTCATAATGATTTCCTTCTGTGTCAGCAGCTACCAGTGTGTAATGTGCATTAAGCCATATTAATACTGTGCTAATATGTCATAGAGCAAATCTGTATTCTAGTGAAGAGATTTGGATCATTCTGGCCTATAGAAGGAAATAGTACGTTTCTTTTATACATTAAAAAACAACCCGAAAGCACCTGGGCGTGCAACGGAGCAATGAGGAAACTAAATAGTTTGAGGGGCTCAAGTACCCCAATCGAGGTGCCCAGGTGAGTGATCTTTATCTATTAGTGAGTGGTAATGAAATCCTTGCCTTCTCTACAGGAGAAACTTTCACAGCCACAAAGAAAACTAGCGATCGGTTGGGCAGGTTGTCAAACAGAAGCGCACGCGCATTCTTCTGGTTTTGTCTGCATGGTTCAATATGATACTGGAGAAGAAAAGAAAAGTGGAGCATTTTTAATTCTCTTTACTCCAAATATGGTGGGAAACATGGGGAGAGAGGAAGGGAGGAAAGAATAATCTTTTCCTACACAAATGAGCCACCAAGAGAGCAATTGATGTAATTCCGTATCTTCTAAACCATGTAAAAAAGGAAGCCGTTTGTCTGTGTTAAGAATAATAACTTCCACATCGATTTATTCCTAACCAGACAACTTGAAGCACATTGACAAGGCTAAGTAATTGGAGAGTGGTACGTAACAGACAGAGCTGCTCGCGTGTTTTCTTAGCTTGTTAATATTAATTCTTTTAAAGTGTCAGCTGTCCTCTAACGACTACCTATTTCATCAGCCTCTCCCTCTGAACTGCCGAGAAATAAATTTCCGATTAATTTAAGCCCACATTATCTCCAACCCAATTTTCCCAAGCAAAAGGGATGAAATGTAAATATCATATAGCAAACATTATTTTCATTACTGATCCTCAGTAATTTCCATTCACAAAACAAGAGGTGCTTCCAGCTGAAGTACCAGACAGTGCTGTCTGCCTCTGGCACGGTATCCATTCCTCTATGTCTCTCCCAGAGAACCTTCCATACATCCAAGAGCCCTTCCTGGGAAAGCAATCAAATAACCGAAACCTCTACATATTATCAAGGCAGCATGGGGCCCAGGGTTGGCTCAAGAACACACGGGAAGCTAATCCCAGAGATGAACCTACAACCTCGGAATTCCCATCAGCATCATTAAAAAAACACCGAATCTACAAATCTTTCTCAAGTTGGAAGCATCTTTTAACAACGTCCTCACCGTGGACCTCTTATCTCCTGCTCAGCTCTCAAACAGTGCAAAAAGAAACTTGAGCAAAAATCCTAAGTTGTTTTTTAAAAGGGACAGAAATCCTCTTATTTCCCAAATTCAAATATTCCAGCTCCGACCCCAGATATCGATACAGACCGTGTTGGCTTTGACTTATAGTTATAAAGTAACTGTAAATAATAGTTGGTAATAATTAACAGTCACCACAAATCACATACGGAATTGATGCTAGAAATAGTCAATGCAGAACACAGGCAGAATTCTCAGCAACAAAATCTGTTCATTCCTTCTCATAAATGAATAAATAAACCATACCATAAAATGTTTCGTAGAAAAGAGAGAAGCAAAACATACACTAGGCTAAATACACACATTTCTTTTGTGAAAAAAACTCGGAGTCGTTCAGAAAAGATCAGAAATTGCAATTTTATAGACTCTCAGAATTTTATTGCTGGGTCCCTTCCTAGTTTTATTCCTGATCTGAAATTATGTTTTTGAGATGTCTTTCTTAGGCGTACGTTGTTAGATGTGGGCCTAAATTCAACAGGGGGGGAATTCAATTAACTACCTCAGTTACACAGTAGTATGCAGACTAAAGGGTCTGAACAGTTTCTACCTTGCTCCTGGTCCTTCTTACAAAGAAAAAGAAGGGGGGGGGGGAGAATTCAAAATGAATGGAAACAATTGCCTCCTTGCTCCATGAATCATGCCTAGCTATCCTCATAATTCCCTTCATCTGAGCATGCAATTCAAAGTTGTATTTTCCAGACAGTAAATATTAGAATTTATGGTTGTTTAGTTGTTTTATCCCTTTGTTAAGACTCACCGATTTAAGGGCCTGCCAAAGAAGAAGTTTCTTTCCTGGGCTTCTGGCTGGGCTGCTCAGATCTTGCCACGTCTTTTTATTGGTTCCTTCCAAAGCAACACTCTAGTTTCTCTGCACTTCTGCTGAATTTAAACATTATCAAGTGAAAGGTATTCATTTTCTCGACTTTGCTGCTCTCTCCACCCCCTTTGCTGAAAGGACCAATCATATCTTTGGAAAAAAACAATCTCGTCTTATTGAATTATAAGGAGAGATGCAATTTTTGGAAGCTTAATTTATCGATGATTAAAAAACCAGCAGCAGCGACTTGGCCCTTATATTGATCAGAAACCAGAATAATGCTGTCTGCTGACTGTACTTTATAACACCGTATACTTGCTTTTATCCTTTCAGATTTAAAAGTCTCAGATTAATCTTTAAAATAATCAAGCATTAAATCTTAAATCTTTTCTTACTTATTTATCTTCTAAGGATATCTTTTCATTCAAGACATACTCTCTTCAATTATCTAATATAACTGCTTGAGAAAGTTCACTAAAATAAGAGAAGAAAGGTCACCCAGAATTTTTAAAACATCAAAGTTAATGCTTTTCCAGGCCTAGTTTATAATTCTGAAGGTCTGTCAGGATTGAAAATGAGGATTTAGTTCTTTGACATTAGGTACCCACAAGCTTTAGGGTCTGCCATTGAATGGGTACGCTCCCTCCCTGCAAATGGCCCTGTGCTTAATGTTTTCTTTTATTTTGTTTTATGACTAATATACCTTTATTGGTGCATTGTAATTATATATCATAGTGAGGTTCAATGTGTTGCAAACATACATACACACAGCTCTTAGTGCGTTACCCTCCACATCCCACCTACCTCCTCGTCTTGTACGTAGTGAGATTGGTAGCGATGCCTTCATATAGGGACATAACATTATTTTAACTGTTTCTTTCTTCAAGCCTCCTTCTTCCCCTCCCTACCTCCCTCCTCCAACCCCCTTCTACTATTCTACTAGTCTCCTCATTTATCTGAAATCCTTCTTTTTTTTCTATTTTCTCTCTAGCTTCCACATATAAGAGAAAACATATGACCCTTGACTTGTGGACACTGGCTGATCCCACTTAACATAATTTTCTCTAGTTCCATCTATTTTCTACAAATGACATAATTTTGTTGTTCTTTAAGGCTGAATAAAATTCCACTGTGTATGTAAAGCACATTTTTGTTATCCACTCATCTATTGACGGACACCTGGGCTATTGTGAATTGTGCTGCTATAAACACAGGTATGCATGTATCACTATAGTCTTTCGACTTTAATTCTTTTAGAAAGATGCCAAGGAGGGGTATAAATGAGTCATAGGATAGTTCCATTCCTAGTCTTTTACATACATTGTTCATTTTGGCTGAACAACTATAACGCTTTAAAACAGGTTGCTTTTATTGTCTGTATTTTGTTGCTAAGAATGTTCACAGCCACACAGAAAACTAGTGATCAGCCAAAGTTGACAATTAAACCAAAATACTCATGTATTTTTATAAGATTTAGAGAGGTTAAATAGCTTGAACCACCAGGTCAAGTTACTCAGCTCATAATAGTCTATCATTATAGGTTTGTTGAGTGAATCAATAAATAAACCTTTAATCAACATATAACTCTGTTTTAATTAACATTTTTATGAAGAAAAAGAGATAAATTATTTTTCCATTACCAAAAAAATACTGTATCATTAAACAATCATTTTAGGCAGGCCTTCTTAAAGATAAGATTATTTCAGACCATACTCCCCCAAAGGAAATATTCCCAGATTTTCCAATATAAACCCCGCTTTAAATATCCTATCTCAGCCGGGCATGGTGGTGCATACCTGTAATCCCAGTACCTGGGAGGCTGAGACAGGACGATCACAGTTTTGAGATCAGTGAGCAGTAACTTAGACTCTATTTCAAAATGAAATGAAATTAAACGAAATAAAATAAAATAGGACTGGGTGTATAGCTCAAAGGTAGAATGTCCTTGGTTTTAATCACCATAAAAATTATATATATATATAATCTCCTATTACACAAACACTAGGATTATGCTTTTTATTTTTTAAAAGATTCTCACAAGCCATGCCTCAACTAATCGTCCATTTACACACCCTCCACCTAGAGATAAGATACTTTGTTTTCAAAAACTTCAATTTGCAGGACAGATTTGGTGTGTGTGGAAGGGGTGATTTCTTTTAAAAAAAAAAAGTTAAAAATCATTGGCTGTCCAAAATAAGATGTTAGGATAAGAGAGAGTCCTCCTCCACTCATAGAAGGACCATATCACCACCATATCTTTGAGCAATCACCTTTGGAAGTACTGGCTTGCCCATGCTCTTTCATTCTCAAATTATATTTTTTCAGCCGGGCGTGGTGGCACACGTTTGTAATCCCAGTACTTTGGGAGGCGGAGACCGGAGGATCCGGGTTCGCGGCCAGCCTCAGCTCTCTTTCTTTCTCTCTCTCTCTCTCTCTCTCTCTCTCTCTCTTTCTCTCTCTCTCCCTCTCTCTCTCTTTACCTAGTGAGGCCCTCCGCAACTTCGTGAGACCCGGTTTCAAAATGAAGTATAAAAAAATAGGGCCGGGGGTGTAGCACAGAGGTAGAATGCCCCTGGGTTCAATCCCCGGTACCGCAAAAAAAAATTATATTTTTTCATAAAGTAAACTTATCAAAACTTAGTGGGACTCTCACTTTTATTGTGGTTCTACGCTATATATTCAAAACATAAAAGCACATTAGCTCTTTGGTCACAAATATCCTTTAAATGACAGTCCATTTAAATTAAGTGCCTGAGTCTTTTTCACATTAGCTCCCTGGTCTCTTACTGGTACCTGTTTTTCTTTTGATAACAAAATCTAACTAAATTTCTTAAAGGAACCATGCACTTATCCCTGTTATTTGTTTGCCGTTGGTTGGTTTCTAGCCCTCATTCTAAACTGCAAAGATCTTTTTTTTAATCTCAGTTTTTCAGGGTCATTACTCCCCCCCAAAAGCAAGAATACATAAATCCAATGGGAGTTCAATGATTAATTAAACACTGCTGCACCAATAACATGGGATATTGGAAGTCAATAATTGATATTTATAAAAATTTTAGAAATAGCCTGTAATCCAAGTACTTGGGAGGCTGAGACAGGAGGATTATAGGTCTGAGGCCAGCCTCAGCAATTTAGTGAGGCCCTCAGCAACTTAGTGAGACCCTGTTTCAAAATAAAAAGTAAAATAGGGCTGGGGGTGTAGCTCAGAGGTAGAAAGCCCCTGGGTTCAATTCTTAGTACCACATTGACCATTGTGTGCATGTATACTCCTACCACCCTGAAACCCATCAAGATGTATGATTACAATGCACCAATAAAAAAAACCAACTATATATTACACAATCTGAAAAATAAATGAAATTTAGCATGACATGCTTCATCATTCATCATTTTCAATTCGATTGTATAGAAAAGTTTTCATATTACCTTTAAAACACTATGTAAAGTGATATCAAATTTGAATTTAGAAGGATATGTACTAGTAAATAAATTCCATTTCATTGCAAAAAAAATTGTAAAAATAGCAAGGAGAAATTTTCTGATGTAATAATATGCATATAAATAAAGCTTTTAAAGCTTTATGAATGCTGTCACAAATGAATACTTGTGGAAGAAAGTATACTAAAAGGTCAATTCCAGGTGGTAAAATCATGGGTGATTATTTTTCTATTCTTTTTCTCTCTTTCCAAAATGTTCTATACTCCTCTATTGATTTTTAAATCAAAGAAAATATTTTTAAATGAAGATGGATATTCAAAATTATTATTGAGAGAAACAAGAAAAAAAGCAATTTTCCCAAAAAATTTTGGCCAACTCCCCAGTTCTTGCTGTCTTCCCAGCCTGGCAGGGGCAGTCTTCTGCTATCTGCCCTGGAATGTGCCTTTCATCTGATTCTCCCTTCCCACAGGAAACCTCTGGGCAATCAACCAGGGGTCTCACTGTCTGCTGATCATGGACAAGGTTTTGTACCTCTAGCCTTTAGCGCATGTGCTGACTAGAACTCCTTCTACCACCACTTGTGTAACCCTACGTGACATTCAGGTTCATTTCAACAGCTTTCTCCTTCATGAAGTCCTTTCAACTTGACCAACTGAAAGTGTTTTCCCCAACCAATACACACACACAA